>JAZGVS010000258.1:0-17178 GCA_037356235.1 Bacterosira constricta
CCGTTCCTACTTGTACGTGTAGATAGATAATGGGCGGGACCTCCTTTTGGTGTGCCCTTGACCATCATCTGTTTGTGTACCAGCGAGGCCGGAGAATGCCTAGAAGCCCCGATACGGAATGACTAAATGCGCCGATACCTGCCGATACTCCAAAAAATTGCAATCTGCAATCTCCCATTACGCCGTGAACAGCCGCGAACAATGGTCGAATATGATGCTAATATGATGGAAGAGGAGGAGGAAGAGGAGATTGACGAAGAGCAAGTTGAGGACTACTGCGCGATGCTTGATAAACTGGGAAATTTCCCTGAAAAGGTCGCTATCAACAGCCTCTCCATGGCCGCGGAAGACTTTGCCTCCTCGCCCACATCGGCAACGACAATTTACGACTGCATACGCAGCCGTCTTATAGACCGGACATCTCCTGGAATATCATCTCCCGATCGTAAATTACCTCTTGTTTACGTTCTTGACTCGCTACTCAAGAATGTGAAGGGTGTGTACATTAACATTATCCAAGACGATGCCGCGAATTGGATGTCGACGGTTTATGATATTTTTGATAAAGCAAATAAGGATAATGAGAAGGCTCGTCTGAAAAAAATGTGGAATACTTGGAGAGAACAAGGCGCGATTAAGGATCAGGAGAAGTGGCGTCAAATTGGACAGTGCTTTTTGAATGCAGATGAAAAGGAGAAGGCTGCAGCCGACGCGAAGACTACGGCTGCAGGTATTGGGAGGGACGCAGACGGGACATTGCAGCTAACCCCATCTCTTCGCAAACAAATGCAGCTCCTTCTAGATGAGGTCCAGAGCACCGGGGTTGATGAATTAGACAAGGTTTCTTTGGAAAGATTGGCAGACATCAATCCTGACTTGCTAAAACAAATAAAGGAGGCAGCAACGGAAGAACAAAATCAGCACCAAAACTCCATGCAGCAACCGCAGCAATCTCCGACTCTATCATCTACAAATCCCCCAGCTTTTTTTACTCCTCCGCTCTCGGATTGGTCCAAACTGAAACTCAATCATCTTGAAAAATCACATGATCTCATTGCCTCGCTGCAGCGTCACGTTCGATCAGCCAATGAAACGACCGTTGTCAAAACTGAATTGAACGATACTATTCATTTGTACGCGTCAGTTTCAGCGTCTGCTCAATTATTAACGGATATGCTGCAGCAATTGAAAGACGAGAAATTCCTTGGATTCGGGGAGGGAAATGGAAAGAACAGCAGTCGGCGCCGAAGAAGGTATTCTCTCGTCAAACGAGAAAATTTCACAAATGAGGGAATCAAGAAACGCAATGATGCCGTGATTGCCCAACTTTACGAAGTGGGTCTTCCATTCATCTGCTCTGCCGACGGACGACGATTTGCCACCCAACTCGAATTGTCAAAACATTTGGATGCACTGTTTCGAAAAAGCCAGTTGGAAAAAACGATGGAAATGACGGAAGAGCGGGGATGGTTCACCGATGAGAGCGTGTGGATAGTAGGACGCAGTGGTACTGATGCGACAATGGCCACTGATGACAAATCATCAGATGCACTCCAAGCTACTGCGGACGCACTACCAGCCGAGGATGTACCAACTACATTGACAACCGTTATTGCAGATGAATCGCGAGATCGCTGCATCTTATGTGGTATCAACTTTGCCATGTTCTTCGATCAAGACGATGGGGAGTGGAAGTATAAAAATTGTACAGAGAAGAATGTGGAACAGGATGGACCCACGATGGATGAGGAAGAGATGGAAGCTGTGTTAGTGCATGCGACGTGTTGGGAGGGGTTGGGAAGTCCGGAGTATTTGACGGCAGATCAAATTCGGCATGCTGCCTGAGAGCAGCAGCGAAGGACAAAGCGAATACACCTACATTACTCTTATAACATTGCCAAGATAAAGCAAACTACTTGGTAGGTGTGGAAACTATTTATTGCGCTCTAGGGCAAACTCAATGTTATTTTGTTTATCGTGAAGATTATGAGAATTTATTATGGATAGCTACTTTAGTTCGTGTACCGAAGTGCATGAATGGAGCCCATTCGTTTGTTGATGAACTCTTCCTCAGTTTAGGATTACTTTACTCTTTCGACCCAATGTTGATGCAAAATGCATAGGTAGCTAGTGTAAGGCACAAGGAACATGTCAAATGCAATAATATAGTATCATATTATGTTAATAGACTATCAAAACGAAAAGTCAGAATTGTAATTGGCACTTCGTCAAGAAGTATGCCGGAGATTGAAAACTGCAATCCTTCCAAAGGTTTGCATGCTTTGACCATCATCCATCATTCATTTCCTGCGCGCACTCAACTTGCTTCTTTTGGAATTCCTCCCATTCTCTACGTTATCTGCTTCTGTCGAAGATCTTGCTTCCTTTGAGTCCGTCTTTGTTGATTCGCTATTTTTTGAATCGCAGACACTTTTAACCGCCTCTCCATTCTTTTCGCTTCCTTGTGCGGTCTTTTCATCTTTATCATTTTTCGTATTATTATCTCCATCCAATGACGACTCCACCTCTTCTAATTTTTCGACAGTTGCCTCCATCTTCGTCCTCCTCCTCGCCTCCCTCTGCCATTCTGCAGGGTTGCGTTTATACAATTCCGAAATATCCGGAACCAATCCATCATCCGGATTAGGTTCCGCCATGAGCGAACGAATACTCAACAATAAACTAGGGAGGGAAACAGCTGGAGACCACGACCCCGCAGGTGGCGATTTGAGCGTATCAAGACATATCCTTCCCCCATTGTCAATGTTGGGATGGTACAACGGAGTCAGGAAACGACAGCGGGGTGGTTCGAAGGGGTATCGACCGGTGATGTTGACGGTTAGTAGAAAGATTCCACCTTCGAAGGGCGAGCCTTCCGGGCCTGTGATTTGGGCCCGAATTTTGGTCATGTCGGATGGCTGGGGTGTGTAGGCCGCGACGCCCGGGGGTGGATCTTTTGCCAGTAATGACATTTCACGCATCAAGCGCGCCTTGGATGCTAGAGAGATGTGGCTCATTGTTATTGTTGGGGTTGGAAAGGAGAAGAAGGACAGCGGGTCGACGGACCGATCGAGGCGATGAAAACGAATGGGAAGATGAATATCATACGATACTCAAAATCAAGAGCAGAAAAGCAAAAGCAAAAGTATCCGACGCGATGGTAATTGGCGATATGATACATAGCCAAATATCGCTGATCGCTGAAGTGACATCCGACCAACGGCCTCGCAACTCGCAACGGCAAACGGCAACGGGCAACGGGCAACGGGCGGTCAACGGCCAACGTCCACCGAAAAACAACAGAGAACAGAGACCAATAACTACTATACCCCAATAACAATAACAAATAACAATAACCAACAATCAACAATACAATGATGATGACAGCAACAGCAATGGGCGGGATGAGACCAAGGGAATAACACCCTTGGTGAGACCAACACACCATAACAATAACGCCCGCCCATACATTCCACGATGGGCGCCAGACTTCGCCACCGTACGTCGCCATCAACGCTACAGCTACAGCAAACGCCACCACGACCAACACCCAAGGGATCCTCATTATCAAGGGTATTGTGGCCAGCAAAATCACCAAGACAGTATGCTCCACCTGATGAATCTGATCTGCTCAGTAGCGGTAGCTTTCCCATCTCAACAAAATTCGCTGGATTTCTTGGCAGTCTTGCCGTGTGTGTGTGGCTGACAACGATAGCTTTCATGGTGTCACTGCATTATGATGAACCGAGTGAAGATCTTGCTCATCTTCCCATTCCACGTAGCACCATGAGAAGGCGGGCCGTTCTTAATCATCATTTGAAAAACCACCACAACAAACACAAATTACCCAATAATTATTTTCAACTCTCCCCACCTACTACCACTAACATGGACGAGAACGAGTCTTCTCCTTCTCCTCCATGGTCATGGCCCATGATACACATTGTCACCACTCGCTTCATGCAAGATCAGGGGACACTCGTCCATCTTGCTCGATCTCGTCTCAAACTCTTGGAGGTTATTTGTCTTCCCTCTTTAATGAAACAGTCAATTTTAAATGACACTACATTTTCTGAGGTGTATGAGGGTTCCAAATGGGAGGAAGAGATGACCACCATGATGAATACACAGAATGACACACACAAAGTAGTTACAGATCCGAGATTTCTGTGGGTGATCAAAATCGATCCCAACCTGGATAAAACTGTGCTGAAAGAATTGAAAGCTGTATTGGAACCTGTGAAACAATTCACACTCGTGGTTGGCAGCAACATTAATTATGGCATTGGTATAAAACCAGGTGGATGGCGAGATGGCCAAGCTGGTCAGGATATTTTGGACGCTTATGAAAAAGGACAGGGTTACTTTCCTGAAGAAGATGATAAACATGGTGCATTGCAAATGTTACGTAGGGCACATGAGGCTAGAGAAGATCGTGTTGTATTAGAGACGAGACTTGATGCGGACGACGCAATAAATGTAGAGTATATTGCAGCATTGCAGACCACGGCATTGAGAAAGTTGGTGGATCGTGAAGTCAGTGAAATTGACGACGACGACCTATCCGAGGAAGATGGCAATGAACAAATAAAAACAGCACGTTGGCTGTATTGGTGTCCACATACACACGTACAATGGAACCCATCCTCCAGTGTTGACAGTCCAGATCATAATCCTGGAACGTTACAAGTATTTCAGATGCCATTCACGTGCGTCACACCGGGGCTGACTTTGGGCTTTGCTGTGGGGACAAAAGAAGATCATGTGCCGAGATATGAGCACTCAAAGGTGTACTGGGAAATAGCAGTCAATCACAAAATCGAGGGTGAAAGTGAGAGCATCCAAGATGGTGACAAACCTGACAAACACCATTGTGGATTGTATCCATCTTCCAACTGTGCCATCTTGGTGGATGATCCCGCAGTCTCGGCATTTCGATCTCGTGCCATGACCTCTGCAGGGATGAACAACATTGAAGCACGGGGCGAACCAACAGTCTTGACACCCATGAAATACAGAGAAAAGTCTGCACAACTATGGGATAATATCATTCAAGAGAAGTTTGGTATTGAAACAACGAAAGCAAAGGAAGCGGCAAATTTCATGTTGACTAATTATTTGGGCACGGTGAGAGATAATTTGAGAGGGCAATGTACAAAAAATCATTCATGTAAAGAGTCCAGTTTGGAGAAGTTGCAGAGAACGATAGATATTATAGAGGAAGAAGCTGGTGGAGTCGAATTAAATGAGTGGTCATCCAAACAATTCGAGTAAACAAGAAATAATTCTGTATTATTACACAACTTGTGCACAAAACATAATATTATGATGAGCGAGTAGTTTGATCCTGCCTAGGGAATTGAGGGTTTGGTTTTATTAGTGCGCGTTGCTTTCTGAAATACATGTTTCGTGCAATGTTCGTGTGTGTGGTCAGTTCGAATGAAAGATACATAAAAAAGGAAGGTGATAAAGTTGCAAATTTTGTTTCGCATGAACGCAGCAGAGTGAAGATACTGATAATAATATGTAGGAGTACAGTTACTACGGAACTTAATGGCTCAGCAATTCTGTGTCTAGATCTGAAATATTGGCCAGATGGCAGGGGAAAAAATCAAAATTTCTCGCTTCCGCAACAAGAAATGGCGTTTGCTAAAATTTGTATTCAGATGAACTCTGTGATGCGATTTTGGTACGAGGAATTCTCTACCTTTCTTCTGGCAACATCTAATCTCTAAATATCTTCCACCGCCCTCATCTCATCAGTCAACTGATTCAAGCCGCATTCAGTCTTTGTTCCAATACCTCGATCTTCCTGCTCATATCCTCCTTTTCCCCCATCAGCTCCAACTTCCATTCTTGAAGAGCCCTTATCTCGTCAGTCAACTGTTTCAAACCCTCGACCAAAATAGGAGCAAGCCGAGCATATTGGAGTCCTTTGAAATCATCTTCATCAGTGGAAACAACCTCTGGAAATATCTTCTCAACTTCTTGAGCAATAAAACCGAATTGTCTGCCTTGTCTGATCCGTCCTCCTAGTCGGCGATGTGATTTCATAATTGACAAGTCGAGTTCATATGACACACCGTCTAGCAGACGTATCTTTTCTAGGACTTCGGAACTCTCCATTCTTTCAATATTCTTTTTGAACCTCTTGTCTGAGACGTCCACGTATGGGCCTGAACCGAGCACACTACCACTTACTGTGAGTGATCCGTCATGAATGTAAGTTTCGCCTGTAACTTGAAGACCCGCTCCCAACTCTGTTTCGCCAGTGACACTCAGTTTCTCGATTCCGCAAACTGTGCCACCAACAATATTCGCACCTGTGATCTTGCCTTGAGATTCCAACTCGTCGTCTCGTGATTGGACAAAATCAATGTTTCCATGCACCTTGATATCTCCAAGACTACCGCTTTTATCTATCGATATTGGCCCCATTTGTAGCTTTCCTGAAGAATCGAAGACAGCCAATCCATCAGAGGTTATGGACTTATCTAATTGGATCTCCGTCAAGGACATTTCCTTGGTTCTGATGGAATCGACCCCATCGATAGATCCGCTCCTCAAGTTCGCATTCAGAATGTCTTGCCCGTTAAGATCCAATGTATTTTTAATGACGACTTCGCTATCTATTACCAACTTGAAATTTTCCTCCTTCAGCTTGGAAGATAACTCGATTGCGCCATCATCTCCTACCACCATAAATGAACCAATAGACGGGGCAGAATCGAATTGAGAAATTGATAGTGAATCCAGTGTTACATCGGCCAGCTGCAGTCCAGTTGCAGTGACATTGTGGAGAACTGAGTTTTCAATTAATCCATCTTTGAAGATCAATTGTCTTAGGGTTGTATTAGCTTCAATGCTGATGTTCTTCAGCTGATGTGCCGTGAAGTCCACATCAGCTCGAATTTCCAGGCCTGATTTAGAAAATGAAGATAAACTTGGTAGTTTGAGCTCCCGAGCATTTTCATCCCAACGTATGTGTCGCGTAGTTGCAACTACACCATCGCCATCTACGATCGCAAGGTTGTGACCATGCTTATCCGTAGAGCGTTGAGACCGCAGTGCAAGGCTCTCCACAGTCAAATGTTTGAGACCTTCAACCGATGAATCGACTAGGTGGGCATTTCTAATTTCCCGACCTCTAAAATTGATGCTATCACCCCAGAATGAGTCCGCGCTGAACCTATCCATTTTGACAGCCTTTTCATCTACATCAAAGGTTAGTGATGGATCACTTTCCAACTCTCCTGATGAGGAAACGAATGTTATTTGACCCCGATCGGCTGCAATGAAACAATACGAATTAGCTTGGAACAATATATACATCTCGGACGGTGATGTCATGGAAATTGACTCTAGCGACCAGAATTCATTTACCTTCTTGAAATGCGTTTTCACCTTGAGCTTCTCCCCCATTACCAATGGAAATAGCAGATGAACTACAAATAGTTACAAACAAAGAGACCAGGTAGATCGCAGGGATCGATTGACATAACATCTTGCGAAAGGGACACGAGTGCTTTTTCCGTTGTTCTTCTTGAGGGCGGATCGACACGATTCGAATGGTCGAGCACCATAAATTTTCAAATTCGAATTTTGAAATGGAAAATACAGCCCTCCTTTTATTCGCTAGACGACTTCATTCAAGAATCTATCATCAGTCTGCATGAAGATGCCTCGCGCCGCCAGTAAACTCAAATCGCGATGATAGATCGATTCGCGAGAGCTGGCATAGGTAAAACTGATCCAAACTCCACTTTGATCACTCAAACAAAAGGTCTTCTTTGCGTCGCTGTGCTCTACTTCACTTAATTTCAAGTCGCACGCAATAGCAAACTACTATCATGCAGGGCGGCAACGCCAGGTTATAATGTCCGGTTTGCTGTAGGCTGGGGCAAAAAGTTGAAAGTCAGTGGAAATCGATTGTTTTAGACTAGGATTACATAAAAGATATTTTCATCTATAAAGAGCTCTGCGTGTGCTGATTACAACACAGTGAGCACGGCTCCAAATGCAGCCACCTTGCAAAGGACATCGCCGGTCTGAACGATTTGGATGTTGACGGCCCGTCAGCACTACTTGAAGGTGCTGACCTAGTCTTATTTGAGGGCGGTCTATTGGAAAAGTCATGGCCATGGTGAGGAGATTCCGTGTGGGCCTACTGGCAGCTCAGATTCAGCCCGATGAATCCGTGCCCAGTTCAACGAAAGCTCATTTTGATGAATTTGTAGCTCTATCAAAAGGAGGTGATGAGGAGGCCATTCAGTCACTGCTTAACACCGAGGATGCGGTACGATATTCAAAACGCACAGATAGAGATGATGTGACTGATATCAAGACTCAAGTAAAGCCCAAATGATGGAAGCAAGGGAGTGAAAAACAATGAGCACAGAGACAAGATCGCAGAACAGGTGCTCAAAGAGCAATTTGCATTCGTGGTGAATGAGACGCCAGTAGAAACACTCACACACTCTGTCTCACATTACAATAGTGCTGACAAAACCTGGGGTTCGCTCTTAGTTGTAATGATTATTTCTAGAAAGGCAAGAATATTGTCTTTGAAGAGAAGCAAGGAACAAATGCCGAGAAAGCAAACATCCGTGCATCTACTGAAGCCAAGGTCCTGCTTGAGCTACTTGAGGATGTACTCCCACATCATAAAATGAATCGTAAAGCAGAAGAAAACCGGAACTTAGGAAAAAATTAACCTATCGGCGAAATGACAAAGATCAAGATACCCTATGAAATTTACTAGATAGGCTCTCTGCCGAACTGCTTAAAGACACAGCCTGAGCCGTGGTGACAATATTATTCTAAGATACCACAGCGACAACCATGGTTCTCAATCGCTCAGTTCTTGGTATCCCTATTGCAACTAGGCTTCAAGTTCTCTTACATGCGTAATCGTACCTTTTTCTCAGTGTCCGTTGAATGACGCAGAGTCATGTTTTGTACGTTATCTCCATTCAGTGACTATTTAACTTCACTACCAACATGAGCCACATCACCTTTAACGAGCAGAAGACTTGGTAATGATGCGTTTTTTTACATTTCCTCGTCATTAGATTGAGTGATTTTAAGCTGGATCATAGTCTCAGCCCCTTCCACCATTGTGTTGCTACCGCCAGAAATCTGTCCCTTCAGCAAAGAGCTTGGCTAGGTCTTTCCATGCTTTGGATTCATATGTTGGAGTTAGTTGCTGCTGATATTTACTGCTACTCGCCTGGCTTATGAGTCTCTCGCCAGTGGAATTGTAGTTGTGCAATTATTATCTTTGTGCGATTGTCCATCGTGTTGGATTGGTTAAGAGTATGGCATCAAAGGGGGAGAATACCATTATTTCATGATGCCGTGAGCAATCTGCCTCTCCTTCTCATTTTGACTCTTTTTAACTTCTCATAATTGTTCAATATTGTAGATTGCTGTTTCATTGCATCGTTTGTCTCATTGTTTTCATCATTGTCCTTCTCCTCCTCATGGGGCACTCTATCTGGTGGGTGTGATATTGGACATTCGGCACCATCAATTTCTCTTCTTCTTCTCATCTTGGCTCTTCTCATCTTATCCTTGTTCAATACTGTAGATTGCTGTTTCTTTGCGTCTTTTGTCTCGCTATTTTCATTATTGTACTTTTTCTCCTCACTGTGCGAACTGTCTTGGACACATACAACAGTTGGATCTGATGTAGGACATTCTACACCATCAATTTGTTGCTGTGGTGTAGACTGCTCTAATTCAACATGATTTGAACCAGTTTCCGTTTCCGTAGAAATGAACTGAAATGTATCAAACGGGAGGACCGCCTTCTCTGGAACGAACAAATTACTCTCTATCAACATTTGGGACAAGGATTTTTTTGCCCATTGCCCATTTTCATTTGTTTCTTCCCTACTCGCATCATCTGTAGTGCATATATTGTAGATTCCATCATTAATGTGGATGGGATCAATGCCGAGTCTGCCTGTGGAAATTTCACATGAATCAATGTCATTCTCATCAGTGTCGTCTATTTCAGCGCAATAAACCGCAGATGACACATAGGATAAATTCTCCAACAAAGAAGTCTCAACGTGTTCCAATAATGGTTTCATAGTCGATTCGGATAGTGTGGTATTCACCGTTTCATCATCCTCGGTAGCATTGATAACATTCTTTATATCTTTCNTTATATCTTTCGTTTCATTGATCACTTTGTCAGTGAGCCCGTTTTTGTCAGTGCCCCCGTTGAGGTTGAGGCAGTGATCGCCACAGTATTTTGCATCAAAAATACCGCCAATTGGTTCAATGAGATATGATAAGATATTAACACTTGACTGTGCCCACTGAAAGAACGCCATGCTTTCATTCGTATCATCTTCTGGGTGATTGGTTACGTTTCGTTCTCTGTCCACACTGAAATCCTTCCTAGGTGGCAGCAACGATAATGACGGCGAATCTGCCGAGAATGACGGAACGGAGCAGCCGTCTCCGCTCCCATTCTGTAGCGAGAACCCCTCATCAATATCAATACGTTCAACGGAAATTTCATCATGGTTCTCTGGCTCTGGCGTTGCAGGAGCAGCGGCGGGCACGGGAGAGCAAAGGGATATATCTGAGGCGTCGTCCACGATGCGTTGTAGATAATTTGTCATGGACCATGATGAGCCTGATGAATTTGGTGGTGTACTGCTACTGCTACTGCTAGTGTGCATCCTGTTCTTGTAGGTGGGGTTTTCTTTATCGAGCCTACTTCGTCTTCTTCTTCCTTTAACTGTGCAATAGCATTGATAAATTGTCGTTAACCCATTGTCATGTTGCAGACTTCAAGGAGAGAATGGTAAGTTGGAGTTCTGGAGTTGGTTCTCACGTCACATGTAATTGTAATCCATTTGTTGGTTTTGATCTGTTTGAACAGAATAGGTAGAAGTAGATACATACAAAAAAATGGCGCTTGTTCTCGTTGTGCCGCCGTTCACATTTCATTTCGCGCGAGGGTGAGCTTTGTTACATTCCCGCTATTCACTTATATTAATTCCTACATTAAATTTGGTGTCCAAAGAGAGAATTTCCTCTCGTTGACAGCTTTTCTTCACCGAGGCCTTTTAAACGTTGTCTAGCCCAACACGACTTGGATTGGTAGATGATGCCTACAAGAAATTCGTGTAGAACTTGCGCCCTCCCTTGAGGTCAACTCAACCAATCGCTGGTTGGCACATCATGTCATCCAGCCCTATCTATCTAAGGGTTAACAGAAATGTATTGGGCATTTCTCTGAATGTTTGCATAGTAGGTAGGCCTGCAAGATCCCTGATTTATCTACCTGTCCGTACGTACTCTACAAAAATAAATTTATTAGGGCTACTTAAATTACCAAACTATAACCGGTTAGAATAAAATCTAACCAACCGGTTAGAAAAGATCTAACCGGTTAAGCTTTATTCAAGTACTCCTATTGAACCTCGAACAATCTCGATCAGCAGACGCCAGCAATGGCAATGGCTATGCACCGGCGCCATGATCTACTTTTCGTGCACAGCCATTTTTTATTGCCTCGGCATCAGCTGCAGGCTCAGGCTGGTGCTAATGTTGGAGTTCCCAGTGTGGTAATGTGAATGGTGGAGCTGGTGGTGGTAATGGTAATACGAGTGCGAATAGTGCAAGTCCATTCGCATGAACAAACCACAGTATTCTGCATCATCACAAATTGCCAGCGTCGTCGCACTCTGTCCTTACTGCATGCGGCACTGATGGCAGGGGCTGCTGGATTGATTCCTGTAAATTCTGGATTGTCGGCGCGGAATCGCATGAGAATGAGAATGAGAATGCAAGCTTCTTCTTCTAATTTTTGCACTCCTTTGATTAATATACTCTCATTCTCTTCCTTAGTATTGTAGGAGCGAGGAAGCAGTGGGCCCCTTTTCTTTTTTTTGGACCCATCCATTGTCAAACTCGCTTCGCTCGAACAATTTTGCCAGTTTCAATTGTCCATATTCCATTCTATGCATGATTCATGTACAGCAGGTATGAATCGCACCGATCTATGTTGTTGTCACAGCGCAGCGCGTAGCCACGAAATGAGTGAGGTACAATATAAACTCTACAACAGCATGGACAACACTCTAGATGCAGTTGGTTGGTACTGGTAGGTATGGTGATCATGTCTTTTTCCTCTCTCTCTCATTCTTTGTTTGTGTCTCATTGTCAACAATAATATTAATGCATGATGATTGCAGAATACCATGGAAATGGCAGTACATCAGTACATATCCATACAAAATTATTGGGACAACAGTCTGCAAGAGTGCATGTTTGGCATGACGAGTGTTGGTGCATATCGTATTTGATACAACAAATAATGACTGTAGGGTGGGAATACACAACAAAACTACGAGAATGATGCCTGCCAATATTTTGGAATGTACCATCCGTCGGTCGTACTCTCTAATCTCTGTCGGGGCAAGAATTGCAGCTATTCGGCAGCAAAGAATACAAGCAACAGCAATAGCAATACCAGCAGCATCATGTGACGAAAATGATAACGAGTCTATTTCTATTCTGCTCAAAATCAAATGAATATTATTCCCTGCCCCTGCCAACGCTCCAAAGTACGATAAAATTACGAAAACTTATTGAGATTCGCTCACTATCTTATTTTCACTGCAAAGCACAGTATTTAAGCGTTTTGATGAATATTATTGTGCTTAATCACTGTAAAAACGGCTATCGAACAGGCGTCGCTTGATTGAATCGCTTGGGTGTTCGTTTCATGCCATCATTTCCGGAGAGATCTTTATGCGTGTCGCGTACCTACTTCTAGCTTATATCCAATGCGTCGTTGAAGACGAACAATGACATCATCGTCGACGCTATTGGAATACCCGGCAGCATGGCGAATCCCGCCGCATTGACGGAATCAACAGCGCAATAGAAAAGAATCCACGCCCCCCCCCCACTTCCTGCAACCTCTAATACCTCTATCACACCAAACTTCCAACTTCCGGTTCGTGTGCCGCTGTTGCATCCATGTCAATATTCAATATCGCCGATAAAGGCAGTCAACAATTACCAAGCCAACTTCATGACCAAAAAAAAGACAAAGTGCCATCCAATCAAAAACATGATCAATCCCCCACTCAAGCAAGAAACAGAATGACGCCGCCAAAGCCCAAAGCCGCGCCTAAATCATCAGAAAGACAGCCACATCCACAATCCACAGCCAAAGAAGCCGAGCCAACGGCAAATCAGCCGAAAACGTTCCAATTGCCGCCCAGCCGAATCCAAAGCCAAAGCGAGTACTTCAAAGCTAATCCAAACTCAAATCATCCAAAGCAAAAGCAGCCAAGCCAAATAATCCAAAGAAAAAGCCAAAGCAGCCACGTCGCACGCCGCCGAACAAGCCAAAGCAGTCAGGCCACCGAACGAAGAATCTACGCGGCCGAATCAGCCGGACGCAACATCCAGAAGCCAAATCAGCCAATAACCGAATCCATCACACCCAAAGCCGAATCAGACCACACTCGAATCCAAAGTGCCACGCCGAAATTCATCCACACCGACGCCAACCACGCCAAACACACGCGGCAATCTCCCCGATCCATGCGTGACTGGAATCCACCTCCACGCCGGATCCCGAAGCCCACGGGAAAATCCAACTACTGCACCCATGTTATCCTGCGCTGTACCATTCCTGCCGATATTCGAGAACTGATGCAGTCCTCGTCAAACCCCCTGGGGCTGGGAGCTGGGACCCTGTTTGGCATCACCGCCTAATCTTCAACCCCCCCTATTTTCCTGCAGGATGGCATGTTGGAATACGATGTTCGATGGCAGTTTCCCTTCCCTAACCACCGTCGTCATCAGCAAATGCACACGCTCCCCTCAACACAAGCTTCATTTAACGCCCTGCCATATCTAGCCAATCCTCGACTCCTCCCTCTCCGACTTGTCGGCGGGGATGCTGGCCACACTGAGGCCCGTCTACTGCCACTGCCATGGCATCGCTGCAAAAAATTCCCCGGGGTTTGTGTTACGATAGCCCCCTTTGTTTTCCCTTAATCAGCCTCAAGTTCCTGCTTGTCGCAGCCGCAGAAATCTTACGACGCCATTCGATCGTGCGACCGAACTCAACGTGAGGCGGTCGATCCTCAACCCTCGCCGTCCTTTTGCTAGCAGCTGCGCTAGCAACGAACCTGATCCGGGCAATCCGAGAGTATTCCGAGCCAACCCTCGCGGCAATGCAATATGCAAAATAAACCGCTCGCTATTTCTGGTGAAGGATACTCGAATAAAGAATTGAGAGGTTAGATTTTTCTAACCGGTTAGGTTTTTTTTCTAACCGGTTAGGAAAAATCTAACCGGTTAGATTTTTTTCTAACCGGTTAGGAAATTAAATAAATTTGACTAGCCCTAATAAATTTACTTGTAGGTAGAGCACGTACGTAGGTAGATAAATCAGAGATCTTGCAGGAGCTATGTGGCGACTGCAAGATGGTTTGTATTAAACCCAGGCCAAACCCGACGAGACTCTCTGAGGGGTCGAATGGTATGTTCGATGTAAATACATATGTAGATAGAGGAGATGAAGATGAGTCTTTGAGTTTGAGTCTTGTCATTCAAATTCAAAGTCCTGTTTGGTATTAGCTGGGTATTAGTTTGGAAAAACGTCTAAGCATCATTGACGCTGGATGTCTGAGGGAAATGTGATAATATACTGAAAATCAGTGGCATGCAAGTATTGCCCATCAAACCAGATACAGCCATCTAGACAGCGACTTGGTTTTGGTGATACGGCAGTCGGCAAAATAGAACCGACATGGCACTGGCTTCGGAATCATCTTGATTGGGATGATGCGGCATTTGGCAACATTATTCAACTAATCCCCTCGATCCTGGGACTTTCTATTCCAAACATCATTGAACCATTATTGCATTGGCTTCAGCAGCATCTTTTTCTTACGCAAGGAGGACAGTCTGATATTTTGCAGAGAAATCCAACTTTCTTTGGTTACAGCGAGGCTTTCAGTCTTGCCATTCAAATTCCTGTTTTGTTTGGTATTAGTTTGGAAAAATGACTGAAGCTTTGACTAGAGGAAGCCCACCAGGGTGCAAGACTGGTCATTAATGCTGGATGTCTGAGGCGAATGGGACAATATACTACTGAAAAACAGTGGCATGCAAGTATTGCCTATCGAACTAGACAGCTGTCTCACCAAGCGTAAGGAAAGAATCACTCTTTTCTCAATTTACATTTACTGATTTTGCCTTATCGATATTTTTTTACCACAGT
Source organism: Bacterosira constricta (assembly GCA_037356235.1). Classification (NCBI taxonomy): domain Eukaryota; phylum Bacillariophyta; class Thalassiosirophyceae; order Thalassiosirales; family Thalassiosiraceae; genus Bacterosira; species Bacterosira constricta. The sequence continues at coordinate 15,272 of JAZGVS010000258.1, forward strand.
ATGACGCCTTTATCTGGTGGTGCTGCCCTTCCTGCAATGAGGAAATGCAAGGGAGGCAGTGTTGGAGACTTCCTTCCTACCCAGTCAGAACTGATTTGATTTAACGCTAGTGAAAATACGTGTAGATACATAATATATGCTCTAACAAGCGAGAATTCTCATCCCAGCTCATTATCTAATTAGCCCGAAGACTCGTTTACTTCATGTGATTGTTTGGATTATTTAGGTTGCCTTGGGAATTCTCTCAAATAGTCTTTTGTTCACAATCTTGTTATACTTGGAACAGCGCTTTCTGCGGTCTTGGAGTTTACATTTTCAGAGTGCTAATAGCTAAATTCTCCATGCGAAAGAATCTCAATGCAAATCATCAATTTGCAGCATACCCCGAAAGAAGCATCTCAAACAACGAATAAGATTCACTGATAATGAGGCCGAGTACCAGCCCCCCGCTGAAACCCCGAACGATCCACCCTCCCCCCTCGAATATGTCTTCCCCTCCCTCCACCACCACCATCAATCCTCATTTGATTTGACTCTGCCATTTTCACCATTCCATAAACACCACCAGCAGCAGCACCATAGAGTGCCAGTAGATAGGTTGATACAAATGCAAATCCGGCACAGGTGGCAGTGATGAAGAAGAATAGTGCAGTTAGTGGATTGGGTTGATATGTTTGGATGATGTTCCATAGGCCGAAAATGAATATCTATGTTTGTGTGTGTGAATTGTGTATTGATTTTTTATTGTTGGAGGGTTGGGTGCGAAATGCAACGTGATGACATCCAAAGAAGAACGATTGCATGAGTAATTATACGAAGGAGGAAAATACAAGAAACGAAAGAACATTTTCATATAAGTTATATGTTATATACTCACAATCAACGCCATGATCAATCCCATGCTAAAATTAAGCAGCACTTGCATCAACATTTTCAAGACGAATTCAACCATTGATTCATCTCTGCCCATTGATCTCATTCCCATGAACCTAATAAATAATAATAGGAATGGCAAAAATGATGGAAAGTACCACAGAAGAATAGAAATTAGAATCACCATGTACCATGTACCATTCAATTGTCATGCTTGATTCAATAGTATCCCCCAAACAGAACAAAAAACAATAAACAAATAATAAAATAACTCACATGGCATCCCACATACTCTGCCTCTTGGCAAACTTCTTCCCACTCGCAAAGTACCCCCAAAAACTATCCGTAACTTCCCCCACACCCACCTCCGAAAACACCCCCGCCACACTCTTGGCATCACTCATCCTCGCATTCCCCTCCGCCTTAATCGCATCCCATTCCAATTTGGTCCGATCCATAATCCGTTTGTAATGCTGACAGTGCGCATCGCACGATATCCAACCCTTGGAATGGTAATAATTAGCATGGGCCGTTTGATAGGATGATTGCGCGGTGTATTCCGCCTGAAGGTCAATCGTGTTCATGACATTGTTGTATTGGCGTTGTTGGTCGATTGTGAGTTTGGTGCCGGAGCCAAGGAGGGCGAGGAGGAGGAGGGTGGTGAGGCCGTAGAGGTAGCTTGTGGAGATGACCTTGTGGCGGCGGGAGAAGGATTTGATGGAGGTTAGGGCGAGTGTGCCGATGTCGCTGGCTGTGACGATGGTACCGTCCATGCCGCCGATGGGATTGTTGTTTGGTTGTTGGTGGTTCATGGTCTGTTGGTTTTAGTTTTAGTTCAGTGCCCCTCAAAATTCGAAAGTAAGAGCTCGAAATCAAAATGTGGAAATTTGCCAGGATTTCAGAGGTTTTGCTCTTGTTCTATTCCCCTTGTCCCGAAACTCTAAGGAAAGGGGGGGGAAGCACTATTGTTGCCTTAGTACCGTTAGGTAGGCTACGTATGTACATCGCCAATCATCGCTTGACACCGTTTCAAC
>JAZGVS010000259.1:0-17077 GCA_037356235.1 Bacterosira constricta
GCTTCTCGGGGCTTCTCAAAGAAAAAAAGACACAAGAAAAAAAGTGAGATTGAGCACTGAGAACCTCATGACCTCTGCTAACATGCGGTCTTAGATCCTTTTTATGACGGCCCCTTGGGCAAGACTTAAAAGATCATCCTGCTTCAATGCAGTGGCCCTCCCTGCTCTTGACTCTGGCCAAAATGAGACAGCTGCGTAATGTGAGAGGTTGAATAACAAGGAGCGATTGTGACGAAAGAAGTCTACAAGCAGCAGCAGCTATTATTATCTGTCGCCTTTCATCATGCAATATGAGAAAGACAGCAACTGCAACCATTCTGCGTCCCATGAAAACATTATAAGTATCAAGAAAATGATGTATTAATTTATCCCGAGACTGCGTGGTTCATGCAAACTCAACGTAGTACTCAATCCAAAAAATCCTCCAAGTCTGCATCTTCTGCTTCATCCCCTTCTTCCATCTGAACAAACGACAGGAAATGCTGAGGCCTGTGGCACTCGGCATAAAATCTCTCAGGGGTATCAAGCCTCAATGTATAGTCCATTCCCTTGTTGTGCTTCACACCTTGGAAATTATAGTTCCAACCAAGGCCTCCTTCAGGAACCATGAAGAATCCCTGGAACCGATCACTCAGAAGCATTTGCACCTTTTCATAGCAACTTGAAGAATAACCCTGTGCATTTGCCACACCGCCAGCAATGTTGCGATTCTTCTTTCCCCACTGCAGCCCAGCATCAGTGACTTTGTACGCAGTTAAGGAGCAGGATCCCTGGGTAAATGATGTGGTTATGATGATTTCATTCTGACCAGACCATGACTTCTTATTATCTTCAACAATACCTGCGTGCATAAGAACATCAGGAGCAGGCAGAACTTGCACTCCATTTTGAATCAACTCATGGGGCTGCGTGTGGACCCAACCAAGTGGTTCCAATTCCTCAAGCATTTCATGATTTGGCAAAGACTTAGGAAGTGTCACACTCTGGTGATTTCCAACTTGAGGCACCAAAACAATGCACCTCACTTCCCTGACTTGGTCATTATCAGGAGGGGTGATTCCGTAGAGATATCCCGCAACCTGCGTACGCAAGTCAGCAATGGTGATGAATGTGCTGAGGATGTTCTTCGGAAGAACAAAAGTCAGACCTTCCTCAGAGATGTCCTCAGACGACACATAGATATGCTTGGTACGGAGGTGAAGGTTGGTTGCACTGATGGCACGAACCCTCCAGTCAGTCTTACTGTGGAATGTTGCTGCCTCGTACTGTGTTGTTGTGGTTACAACAATCTGCTCACCATGCACATTGGTAGTCTTTGTAGTAGTAGCAGTCATCTGTGATTGCTCCCTGGCCTGGGCTTCGATCTCAGCAACTTGCTGGCGTTGCAGCGATGGTGGAGAGATTTCCATGCCAAGAATGATGTCACGAATCTCACTCTGCGTCAAACTTGACACATTAACATTGTTCTTCTTGCCATAGTCTGCCAAAATGAGATCCTTCAAGGCAACTTCCACCTTGATCCACTGCTCATCAGTGAGGCTTGGCCAAACATGGTGGGGTTCAGTAACCACACTGTTGTCTGGACGAAGGATAATTTTCACTTTGTCCACATTCACGTGGAGGCCACGAAGGATCAAGATCAAACGAGAAAAGGCCGTGTATGAGGAGATGGTCTTGAGCCAATCATCAAAAATGTTGAAGAGGACCATCTGTGGCTCAGTTGCGCGGAGGATTAAGTCTCCAAACTTTTCCACCTTTAGTGCAGCCTGGAACGGAAGCTGGAGTTCCGATCCCTTGAGAACAATGTTGGGGAAATCCAGACAGTGGACTTCAAGAGGGTCAAGCATACCCTTTCTCGTCACGATGATCTGTTTGGGCTGCTCCTCAATGGGAAGAGATCGAATAAGAGCAGCAACTTCTTCAGCCGTTTTCCACTTGGCCAACTGTGAAAGACGCTTTTGGCCTGCCCAAACACTAGTGTGGATGATTTTTAGGAACAGTTGCCCCGTTCGAGGATTGAAAATGAAGATGGCACCATTGATTGGCTTGGTGGTCAAGTTACCCTCGAAAGTCTTGTGAATGGTCACACGATACACATTGGTGTCATCAACAAACCAAATCACTTGGTTACTGAAGAGTTCGCCATAGTTTTGTGAGCTCAAGTAGGGCTCAGTAGGTTCACTGGAGTACAACTGTAGACCCTTGCGAATACGCTCACGAAGTACATACAAAGCAGGATTCGCCTTAATTATCTTGGCCATGGCTTGCTGCAATAATGGCTTGCCTCCTGGAATGTAATTACCGAAGCCACTGTAGAGAGAGTATGCCAGATCAATGGCAATCAAGCAGCCAGTCGGGGATGGGTAGATACTCATGTTGTCAGTTGTGTAGTCAAGAAACTTGGCTCTTGAATAGCGCTCAATGTCATGAGAATCAAAGTCTCCCCATCTGAGTTGAATGTCGAGCCAATACTTGTTGGAAGTATTTCCGTCATCATAGTTGTCCTTGGTATCATGAAGCAGACTAGGTTTGGACACAGGCCATTTGTAGGCGGCAAACAAGACCAAGTCGGCACAACTGCTGTTCATCTTGTATGATTTACGTGGATGGATCGTCTCCTTCTGCACGCTCTCAATCTCCAGTGCATCCAACTCTTGATCAAAGACTTGCACGATATCCATGGTAATGGACTCATGAACCTTTTGCCACAAATGCGCTCTGTTTGTTAAAAGGCATATTACAAGAATTTCGCGTCGTTAAAATCAAACAGTTGTAAAAAACAGGTCGGACATCATCAAGACAGATACTCACCTGAAGATTTGAATCAGGGAAATCTTGAGTGTCGGAATCTTGCCATGCATGAAGATTCCAGTGAGGTCAAGCTGCACTTGGAAACCCACATACACGTTAGCACGGTTGATTGTGGGGGACCACCACAACGTGAAGCGACGGTTCGGAATTTGAGTCAAACCAGACCTCTGCGCATTTGTCAACTTCTTGAACTTCATGCTCTCTTCAAAGCCAGAGGCCTTCTCCCAAAAGAGACCCTCCCAGGTAGGGAAATAGGTTCCTTTGAAAAGAGTGTGCTCAAGGATTCCCTCCACACCACCCAAAGCCTGGATCATATCCGTACGGTAGGCATTGAGGTTCCACAATTTTCCATCATGGCGTTGGTGAGTCCACCAGAAGGGGTTCACACGTAGAACTTGGTACTGCTTGAAGATGGTCCTGACACGCCAACCTCTATCATAGGCAAGGGTGTGCCTGTCCTTACTGAAGAGCGTGTTGATACGAGGAATACCACGGTCCCAAGAATCCTCCAAATCCTCAAGCGTCAGTCGCCTATTCTGCGCATTGGCTTCCTGCCGCTTGAGCGCATACTCTGCCCACACGCGCTGCGAGTCCACAAATTCACTCTCCCATGGTTGGAGGTAACGAAACAAGTTGGGGATCAGCTGATCAGCATCGTGGCTGAGACCAGCGCGGAAATGGGTCACTCCCGTATCAGTCTGCTTGCTGTAACGAAGATCACTCTGGGGAATCAACACATGACCCATCGAAAGCATTCCAAGGCCACCCAGCTCCTTCGGACAGTAGAACACAACGGGTGGAAAACGACTTGGCATCTTACTGTTCAAACCAATCTTGATACGGGTTTGAATCTTGTTCTCGTTTTTCACAAGCATGTCAAGGAGATCTTGGGTATTCAAGACTGCCTCTCGGTAGTAAGTCATGAGACCAATCAATGCAGTGTTCCTGTTGGTGTAAGAATTTAGCAACAGACAATGTGAGTTGGGCCATGATCAAACTGGCACAATTTGCTATGTTTTACTCACCATTTATTGGCAATTTTTGTGAAGGTAGTTGCTCCACTGCTCATGAGAACTTGACGGATACGATTGTCAAAGGCCTGGACAGCTTCTTCCTCAACACGCAAATGAGCCTGCGCTGTCACTTCCTTGGTGGTTTCATTCTGCAAGTTCCAAACACCATCCTTGTGCACTGTACCCGTAGGCGTTGCCCCACCCATAATGGACTTGCTACTTGCCCGAAGTGGTTGGATACGCACCTCAAATCCAACCATGTCAAAGAGCAAGTTGGGATTATCAGCACTGTAAACACTAGCAAAGGCGTTATCCCAGTCAAGTGTTGTCATACTACGAGGAAGGCGATTCTTGATATCCCAAAAGATGGCCCTACCCAGATTAACATCCCTCTTCAACAACCTCATGCGGCAATCCCTTGGCCAGCAAGTCTTGTTACGATACCCCACGGCATTCTCATTATTTGGATCAGGGTGCTCAATAAGGTAGCGCTGAATCAAGTCCTTCGACTCCTCGCCATCAAACTTAAACAACATGTAAACCTTGTCCATGTAACGAGTGTAAAGACGAATGGGATGGCTGACTTCTGTTTCCACATCGGCAAAAGTCAGATATTCATTTGGACGCTGAGGTGCTCCAGCCAGCTCACTTGCACGAGTGAGTCCAAGGACAAGTAAATCAAGAACGAGCCCATAATACTGTACAATGAAAGACGAGAATTGAAGGCCACGAATCAACCCATAAGAGTTTGTGTGCATCATGTCCTTGTAGCTGATGGACACATTGTTCTTGGCTGTCATGTAGTCAGCAATGTTGTGATCGACAATCAGACGCAAAAGACGATTCAGGAGCGTCAAGTCGATCTTTTCGTACATCTTCTCAAACTGTGACTGCATCATAACAACACTTTCCCCACTGTCATCAACGTCCCAAACATTCTCAAGGTTGTTCACGCCCTGACACCACTTGTACACCAAAAGGGGAGGGGGCTCAGAATCAGCCGGTTTAATCCAGTTGGGGAACAAATGTCGCTTATCAGCTTCGTACCAAAGATACTGATCAAGGTAGGCATCAGTAATCTTCTCAAGCGGCTCAATGTTGTAGACAGGAGAAAGGTGGGAGTACATATCCATGAATTCAATTCCCACCTCCTTGAACGTGCGCATGGTGAGTAGATGGCGCTTGATGCGGCTCAAGGCCTCATGCGGATTATCGTAGGCCTGCTCGATGAGACCCAATTCCTCACGCGCAGAACTGTTGAGACGAATCTGAAGTCCAAATCCCTCCTTCAGCCTCTCTAAGGCAAGGATTAAAAGCTTGGTATCGTGCTTGTACGACAGAGGAGGGAAGGGGATGGGGGTGAACTTTCGACTCTCAAGCCAGTGCACAGTAGTGGTGTAAATGGCCACAGCCTCCTCAGCGGAGGTGTATGGACCGTCCTTGAGGTAATTATGCTGCCTCTCTTGTTCTGCCTTGAGCCACAAACGGGTCAACCTTCCCAAATTCTTCTTCACCACAGTCTTATCCACAGTACCACCTCGCTTAATACGTTCGCGGTTGTAATGCGCAATATTCGTCCACCAGTCTGCCTTGGCCTTGATATACCTCAAAATCATATTCTCAATGGGCGCCGGCATGCCGGGTACCTTCCACGGAATATTCGCCTTCCAACACCGAAACGCCTCACTCAGGTGTGATAAAATGACACGACTTTTATTCTGCTTGACACCCTGGGGCATCATGTCCAAAATGTCATGCATGACGCTGGCACGTAACTCAAGATCAAAGTGACTTTCCACACGTTGCTTTGTTACATTCTTGGCGATGGCCTTGGAGTGCCGTCCCTCAAATTGACGTGCCAATAAATTACCCAACCAACGCTCAAGAAGGGGGGTAATACCACGCAAAAAGAACAGCCACACTCTCCAACTGGGTGCCCAGAACCCCACACCCGGACCTTTGCCCACGGGACCGGTATTGAACCGATAGTAGATGAGATGTTTGAGATCCTTGCACATTCGGATCTGTCGCATGAGACGGTACTTGTACCTATACATTCCCGTCAATTGTCCCACATGATTGAATGTGTACTGTAACCCATCCGCCAATTGATAGGCGTCAATGTTTCCCAGCCTGTACTGCACGTGAGAATCAACAACCAACTTGGTCAATCGCAATATCTCCCTCGTGAGATGGAACGCATTACCAAAACGACTCTTTTTACGTTCCTTCGTAGTCAATGTCTTGGTAGGCTTGAGATTAAAGTTGTAATCAAGATGAAGGTAGTTCAGCTGCTTTCGGTTGATGAGTAAGTTCAACATGTTGTGCCCCTGACGACAGACTTGCAATCCCACCTCGACCCAATCCAACTCCGTACATTGGAAGAACTTGGTAGCCTTCAAACTCTTAAAGAGAACCTTCTTATTCTTCTTCACATTCGGACGGGAATGGAGCTGATTCAATACCCAATTCTTGAGCAGCTTTTGGTACGATACACGGACCTTGGTAGGGTAGTTCAATTTGCGCGAAACTCGTTCCCGTGCCCAGTGCCCAATGAGGGGCACATCGATAGTACGGCGGGTCCGACCGGAGCGGAGGTGAAATGGCCGTGGGGCAAAGTATAACGAAATGCCAGGACCAGTACGCGACGTGGACAATGGGACGGTGGATAGGAGTGGACGGAGACACACAGATGCCTGAATCTCCTCGTCCATACCCCACAACGCTCCATCTGGCGCGGCAAAGTCATCCTCCTCATCGTCAAGGTCGTCATGCATCAACCATACATCATCTTCCTCATCGCCGTCGTAATCTTCGTCAGTCTCACCCACAAGTGGAAGCATAACATCTTCATTGAACTCATCCTCCTCGCCCATGACGGTATCATTCCGTCCCGACTCCAACTTGTAATCACGCATATCCACCCTCAAGATGGGATTCAATGCCGACGAAAAAGTATGAAAGCACCCACCACCCACAGCTTCATTCTCCTCCTCGTCCTCTTCGCCAACATAACAGAGCTGAGGATGGTGATACCCATTGCCCCCCACAACCACCTTGCGCGGACGCGAGTTGTAGACGTGACTGAATGCAATTCGATACTCGGACCGAATCGGATGACGAATGATAATCTTGTGAACATCGTTGAATTCGTTCCAATCCTCCTCCTCCTTCTCGGGAACATCGCGAAACAACGGTTCAAACTTTGGTCCACCGGGAATGGCAATGTTGAGTGCCTTGGCCGTTAAAAATTCGGGTAGGGCAAAGAGATGGCGGTGGTTGGGATCCAACAGGTGGGAGGATACGAGGGGTCCTGCGAGTCGGTAGAGGCAGGACATTACGGGTGTGGGCAATCGCCACTTGCGGTAGGATGGGCCGTTGGTGTACCGTCCCCCCGGGACACGAAAGCCCGCGAGTTCATCATTCTTGCGACGGTTGCGTCGGCTTTTCCCATCTTCGCTATCACTACCCTCATCGTCTTCACTGTCGCTATCCTCAAACTCGTCATAATCCACAGGTTCCGCCAAAGGCTTGTTATCATACAACCAGCTCGCCACAAACCTCTCCACATCCTCCAACCCATCCTCCGCATCACTATCATCGTCCATGCCATCCTCATTCCCAAACTCCATACGAATAGGCTCCGGAGGTTCCACATCCAACACATGATCGGCATAATCCAACACTGGTTCCTCATCATCAAACGGAGGGTATCTCATTCGCTTAAAATGCCTTCGATCGCGCTTCTCCCGACGCATCATCACCCACGCCGATCCCCATTGCGCAAGGTAAACAGGTTCAATAACCTTGGGCACCTCATTCACAAACGAAATGGCACCGGTAGTATGATACAATACCGGCACAGTCCGCACATTCTCCCACGGCATGGGCATATTCTCCAACAGCTTGAATACCGCATGGGGTACGTACTTGAGCGCTCCCAGGTAGATGCGCTTGTCGGAGGAATAGCGCTTGGAGGACATGTCGCCGTGATCGGCTAGGATTTTACGAACGTGTTCGGGGGGGAGCAGCTCCTTTTGGGGTGCTGCCAGTCCGTTGCCGGCGGAGTTTAGGGCGGCGAAGCGACGGCGGTGGGAGTAGCGCTTGGATTGGAGTTTGGTCCAGCGTTTGGATTTTTCGTCGAGGGTGAGTGGTGCGGGTGTGGGTTGTTGGGGTTGTTGGTAGTGGGGGTGGTGGTTTGTGGGCATCATGGTGGGAGGGGGCATCATTCCTGGTGGTGCCATGCCGGGTGGCATCATACCTGGTGGCATCATGCCGGGCTGTTGGAATGTAGAATGTAGAATAGAGAATGTAGTTCTGATGAGAGTGTGTTTTTGAAGGATACTGCAAAATATAAACAAACTGTTGTAATACTTACAGGAGCCATTCCAGGAGGAGCCATGCCCGGCTGCAACATGGAAAAAAGAATACGAAGAGATGCATTTTGGTAATTAGAATGCATGCATTCAAGACATGCTCAAAGAGAAGCAAAGAATTTCTATACAATTCCATGATACAAATTGATATTTGATATTACTTACTGGATACATACCCGGGGGAGCCATACCCGGAGGCATCATGCCAGGAGGAGGCGGTGGTGGTGGTGGTCCTCCATTCATGCCATTGTGTGGTACTGGTGCCATGCCTGGAGGGGGTAACATACCCTAATATAACCGAAAATAAGAAGATTGGTGAACAACAATATATAAGATGGTCATATTAGAAAATACATTCATGGGAGGGATGCAAAGTTGAATCAACATGGTGATAACTTACTGGAGGTAATGTCATGTTTGGAGGTGGTGGTGGTGGAGCCATGCCTGGAGGAGGCATCATTCCTACATGATGAAGATATCAAACATGAAAGAAATGGTTTATGTGAGCACATAAGATGTGGAAGTACAATATGGATAAAAATCTTGCGAGGGATATGGCTTCGCACAAAAGAGCCACAGAAATGGCGGTTCAAAAATACTGTATTGACATTGATCTAGGTAGAGCTTGCTCCTTCCTCGAGGAGATGGCGACGACGCTCTCTCAATAGATAGAGTTGAATGCCGCTAGAGATGGCAACATAACGCACATCTAACGCCGACCCACACGAGACACCTCAAAACCAAAAACATTAAGAACTCACCAGGTGGAAATTGTTGGTTTGGATTGTAATGCTGCTGCTGTCCTCCCTGGTTGGGAGGAGGAGGGGGCGGTGGAGGTGGCGGACCGGACGCCATGGTTACGGTGTCTTTGTGTGTTGATTCGTGTTGTTGTTGTTGTTGGGGAGGTCGGGCAAAGACAGACGGTTTGAGTCGAGTTATGCGAGTCACGATCTTTTTATTTTGCTCCCGCCATTTCCATTTTCCATCTTTCGATTTCCGTATTGTTTTGATTTTGTGCAGATCATTGGATTTGTTCATATTCATATTCATATCATTGCCACAGATTGCCACCATCAAAAGGCCATCATCCCACGAGACATCAACGTTTCAATACAAAGCAGACATGTCCACAAAACAAACCCAATTCGACAGCGAAGGCTTCGACCTAGGCGCCACAGCCTCCGACGCCGAAGACGAATCAGGAGTAGTCTACGAAATCGGCGGGACAGCCACAACCACCACCGAATCGCAACCCAAAAAGGCCAAAGAAACACCCACCACAACTCCCATTGATGAATCGGAACGACTCAAGGGGCGGGGCAATGATGAATTCAAACTTGGTAATCATCTCGATGCGTATGATTATTATACGGAGGCTATTGAGGCGTGTCCTTCGGGGGAGGGGATTGGACCTACTGGACTGGAATTGTTGCGGTTGAGAGATGAATTCGATGAGAGTCGTAAGAGTGAAATGATGGAACGACAGCAGAAGGAGATGGAGAAGAGAAGAGCAACTAGGGAAAATTCATCGACTGAGGATAAAAAGGAGGAGGATGACAAGGAGGAACAAGAGACGGAACAACCCATTGAGACATTCTCCCCACCACGACATTTGTATGGACCGAAACTAGCCGTCTACCACGCCAACCGTGCAGCAACCCTGCTCCATCTCGGTCGCAATGGAGAGGTTATTGACGATTGCGACATTTCCCTACTGTACAATCCAACCTACGCCAAGGCATACTCACGACGATGCACGGCGAATGAACGCATCGAAAATACCGAAGAGGCATTGACCGACGCAAAAAAAGCGTTGGAGTTTGATCCAACCAATAAAGCCGCGCGCAAAAATGTCGCGAGGCTGGAGAAAATTGAGAGTGAGCGGTTAGAGAAATTGAAGGACGAGACCATGGGCAAATTGAAGGATTTGGGAAATAGTCTCTTGAGTAATTTTGGATTGAGTTTGGATAATTTTAATGCTGTGCAGGATCCTAACTCGGGTGGGTATTCCATTTCGTTTGATCAGAACAAAAAATGAGTGGGATGGTGTTTAGAGATGATGTTCGATAGCTGGTGTTGAATGATAATGATAGAGATGTGTGTGGCTGAATGGCTTTGATGTTAATGAACATAATGAGATGGATCAGGGTGAAATAGAATTAGAAAAGGCTGAACCCTGAATTTTTTATCCTCAAAATGCAAGTCTGTCTGGTCAGGGCAAGAAAGAGTAATCTTTTCTTATTTTTCATTTGATCAGAATAAATACAAAAATTGGTACTTGTAGAAGTGTGGAAGAACAAATGTTGATAGGTGTGTAATTTTGGTAATAGGATTATGGCCAATGGTGCTGAGGTATCTCCACAACAATCCACTCTAATTTCCTTCTGGCTTGAAGCGGGCCTCAGTCAGAGGAGAAAAATTGCCCCTTGTTTAGGCAGGGACCAACTTGGCTAATGCTTCATAATGGGGGTCCAGGGGTATCCTTTTTGCTCTTCCTCAGTAAAACTTTGAGCCAAAGATGAGCATGGTTAGAGAAATGTGGGAAAGGTTCAGTTAACTAAGGCTATTTGATGTATTTAAAAGTATGGTTGGACAATGGTCAATTCAATCTCACCTGCAAGATAAGCATCGTATGTGTCCTGTGCCAGGGAATCTGCAAAGATGTTAGTGAGAAAATTCGATTGCATCGCCGTACCGCTGTTGAAATCCCAACGCAAATCGGTTTCAGACTGATTTGCCCCAGAGGGTCGCAGTTTGTTTTCGGCGGTAGCAGTTCGGATGAGGAGTGTAACGCTTGCTTTGGGTAGAGCATAACGATCATCAAGTCTCCACCAAAGACGACCTGGCAGTCATATTATCAAAACCATTGCTGTTGAGAACAATTGAAAAGTAAGATATGATTACTGTGCTCATTCAAACTCACCATCCGGTTTATTGACAATCAACTTAGGAGGATCGATAGGTTTTTCGATCCTTTGTATCTTTGCGTCCTCTGACAAGTCTTCACAAAGCCCCATAGAACGAGGTATGTAACGATTGGGTTTAGGTAAGTGGAGAGTCGCCTCGTCGGCATCCGTTTCCCACTGTTGAACGTCTTTCTTGTCAACAGGAGAAACGTAGTAATCTACACCATACCATTTCTCGGTTTGTTTTCCAAAGGTAAAGGCATTACTTGAACCATTGTTTTCCAACCCACTTGCCTTTCCTTCGTATAAAACTTCCATTTCCTTCCAAGCCCCAGCGCTGCATCTCTCAATAAAACAATTCTGTGGAACCATCTCTCTCACAAAATGGAGCAGCTCTTTCAATGGGAGAGTATCACCATTTTCATTCAACAATTTTCCCGCTGAAAGGCATGTTTCAGTGCCGTGCTTCGAAATGCTTTGTGCGACAGATGAAGCGAAGCTGTAAACAGCGCCAGGACTCGTTTGATGGAAACGCATCCGATCAAGTGCCGCAACCTCGTCTGCAGGAAATTTTGAGCATAAATTTTGAGTTGTGCATGAATATGAATGCAACTTGCTACATGGAAGAAATATACCTTACCCCATATACGCCTGAGTTCATTGTCACCATCTTTGCATGATGCGTCACCTCCACTTGACTCAACTGATTCCTCTGCTACACGGCAAACCATCTTTCCATAATGAAAGATAACTTTCGCAACCTCTTTCCACTGTTCCTCTCCCTCTGCAGTCAAACTCACTTGAACCTGAAAAAGAGTTTGATCTGGTCCACTTATGCGATTTCCTGAGCTCAAAGAAGAAACCCATCCTGCATCTTGAAGAATGGCAAAGGCACTCCCAGGCCCCTCGTGTCCAAAGAGATGGCTCAATATTGAAGTTGGTGATCTGTCAGGATTGTGATAAGAAGGTGGAAGCGGGAAGAAAAGCACCATGTTTCGAACAGCCTGTAAAGGCTTTGTTGTCAAAACCACAGGCCACTTCCCGCCCAGCTGCTCCGGTCGGAAGGCTGAACGATGTTCGACAGTTTCTGCAGCATGCGTGGATACGGGTGGCGCATCAGATGCAGACTCGCCGACCAGTTGAGCCGCTGCACGTTGCATTGCTTGCCATTTCTTTGCATTCTCCAGTGTGGAATCATCGCCATCCTTCTTGTCTTTGCCCTCGTCATCGCCATTTTTGTTCAACCAACGATCAGGAATTTGACCAAACCTTGGAACTACCCAAGACTCCAGCTCATCCAAAGATTGAGGACCTATCATCACAGCTGTCATGTTCTTTGGTCGATATTGACGCTCATGAAATGCGAGGAGGGCAGCTCGCACAAACTCTCCCATGTCATTTTCGTCATACTTTCCATCGTTGATACCTTTGAGAATATCTTCCAGAGGATGTTTGTCTGTTGATTGAGTGCCAGTCTCAGATTCATCACTGCCTTTGCCATCACTGGATTCTTCAGAAGCACAGGCGGGGAGAGTGATCTTGTTTCCAGTAGAAAATTTCGAAAAGTGGTGGTCATCGTCCGCGAGACTCTTTAGCACTTGCCATCGCCTCCTCCCATCTGATACCAAATTTTTACTGTTTTCGCTATCCACTGCCTGGACCTCCCTTTGGGTACCACTTTTCGAGAACAGCGGTGATATGAAGAAATGACTGAAGATGTCCAAAGCCTTTTCGCCGTGGTCTGACAATACATCAAATTGATATGTTGTCTGAGGACGATGGATATTGGAAATTGGTCAGTGATACATTGGGTAAGAAAGGTGTACGGCTAAACAATGGGATAACTCACATGAGACATGCTAGTAGAGGCATTCGATTTTCCTCCATGTTGCGCCAGGTACTGCTTGTATTCATTCTCTTCCGGGTACGCCTTCGATCCAAGAAAACACATGTGCTCACAAAAATGAGCGAGGCCCGGGAGAGCTCGGGGGTCAGATGAAGCTCCGGCGTGAACGCTGACCGATGCAGCAAAGTGCTTTGACTGTGGATCATGGGCTAGGAGGATGGTGATACCATTGTCGAGGAGAAGTGGGCGATAGGTGCGGTAGTCGGCGTTGCCTTTTATGATGGGGGGTAGGTTGGTTGGGTTACTCATGGTGGAATGATTATATTCGAGACCGAGTCTTGAGCCGTCCCGCAATTCCTTTATCCGGTTCGTTGAGTGGACTAAAACGCCAAGTCACCTATTCTATCAAGCTTGATTGATGGTGGTTGTGGTTGATTGAGTTGAGTTGAGCAATGCCAGCATGTAATATCATCAATCACCTGGAAATGGTCCTGGAAATTGTGCTGCAAGATCACCGATGGGCCTAGGTAGTTTCGGCGATGGATGACAGATCCTGTGACAGATTGTGTCACGCTGCGTGTCACGTTTCTCGTAGAGGTGTCATGTTCTAAAATGTGACAATCGTGACACTGTCACGCTTTTCCGTTGGAAGTCACGCTTTCGCGCGTTCAGTTCGCCAAAAGATTTATGTGTACCATCTCTTTCTTCATCGGGTGATCTTGCTGATAGGTAGGTAGGTACCTAGAGGATCCTAGAGAGAGGACAAAAAGTAAAACCCAATAGGTACCTACCGCATGCTATGGATGTACAACTGCTACCTACTGCTACCCTCACCCCAACTACATCGCGCGCTGAATCGCGCGGTGGTTGTCACTCTCTGCTGTCATTTCGATCGCCGGTCGTTTTCGTCCGTTCGATCATTCCGTCGCGAGGTCATTCATCTCAAATGCCCCCCAATGCGTTTGTTGGTACATATGAGGTGCAGATTGGCAAAAATAGAATCTTAGGACCATAATGGACCTCGCACCATAGACCGTCCGTATTTTTTCCTCAGTCAATTCTTGACTGTTTTCCAATTTTTTAAACCTGTTGAATTGCACTTAGAGCGTGTATCAACAGGTTTAAAAAAATATGGGAAAAAATAAAGTTTAGGTGGTCAAAAAAAATACAGACACTCGAGTCATTTGCGCACTATAACTATAAATACAAATACTAGTAATGGTCGATCGAGCTCGGCCGAGTGGCGGTGAGCAGGAAATGAAGAAGAAATAGGTAATTAAGTACCAGTTCCTACGTTGTAACATTTTCTTCTGCGGTTGAACTAGCCGTTAGATTGAGCGTATTTATCGTGTATCTACCTATATCTATAGGTACAAAAAGGGTCACGAGTAGCTCCACCTCATATGTAAACTGGTAAACTGGTATCTATCACATTACAACTCTAAGTGTATGAGTATGAGCGCCTACCTTTATCTGTAAACATCACTTGCCTCGTCTACTTTTGGCAGAAAATCTTTGGAACCATCTCCCCAAAGAAAACAATATGCTATTTGAATCCGCGTCCAATGTGTATCTCTTAATGTCTCTTCTATCGTTCCAATACTTACAGAAAACTTCTGAAGCATTCACCTCCTCCTTTGTTTTTGTTTTGTCCTTTTTAACGACGAATCATTTCACCCTCCCCTTAGCTAAATCGTTAGCATCTGGGCTCAAAGTAGTAGCCTGTCGAAGCAGACAGGAAGGATATATTTCAATAATTTGTGATGTGTTTTGTGATTTGTGTTTCCTCTATTGTTGGAAGACAATCACCGTCAAATTGACGGTTGAGCTATCATGTCGGTAGTATTTCTCATCAGGTGCTTGGTATTTGGTTCATTTTCATTCAAAGACGTCCTGGAGCATTTGTCTCGAATGAAGAATGATTCTCGTGTACCCTTCCTTGGGCAAGAGAGGATGCATTAGGAGTAGCGAACTCCTTCTTTTTATGCCTTTCACCATGGCTAAAAAATAGCATTCCCTCACTAGCTTCTTGGAATGCCTTTAAGTTCGAGGATGTGGCTATAGTCTCCAGGTCTTACTACCTGAACTTTGGGCTATTTCCGCTGAGTTGTGCCTATACTCCGGGGGGTTGTGCGATTACATCAGTGGGAAAAACCGAACACACAATCGCTCCAGAGTATTCGGTGAATGTTGGCGTACGCTACAAGTGGGGTAGATGGGAGTTTAATACTGGGCATTTGGTGAGATATCTTCAGGAGAGGATGAACTCGCACTTCTTTTTGTTGGTGTTTGTCGGTCTGTTTCTTTTCCTTGGTGGAGGAGAAATCCTCCCCCCATGGTGTCACGGTGATTCAATTGAAGCACCAGCAAATGAATCCAACATGGGGGAAGTTGTACCTACATATCCTGAAGAGACACGTAGGAATTAGTATATCGAAAATAAAAATAAAAAGTTGTTGTCGCTGGATGAGCGTAGCTGTAGCTTTGTGGCCCTCTCTACAGCTAACAGGGACAGGGACTTGCTCCGGTTGGTCCTCTATTGTTGAGAAGAATTATTGGAGGAGGGGGTGACATTGTTAGGTGATTGGGGGTGGTGTTGGGGTGGATGCCTGGCCAAAATGGTGGGTAGACGTTCGCGTTTGTGGTCATTGGTCGCACGATCGTTTTGTTGCTGTGGCGTAGGCTTTCGCCTCACAGCAACACAGGGCGGCCCTTCTCTCGTGGTCCCCTCGATGTGGGGTTGGTGGTGGGTTTTAGTGAGGTTTGCATCGATATCCTTCCACGGTACTAGGCACGGTCAGATTTCGCCACCATGGTTGCCTCGTTCACCAGTCCGGTTGACCGTCAGTGTCCGCCTACCATTCGATCGTGCGAACTTGCCATCTCACGCAGGAGCTATAAACACTGGGGTATGACGGCCAATTTACACTACACAAATTTCTGACTTAGCTCATCAACTTGCTAAGATAGGTGTTGTCGGTTGTTGGAGAGCGAATACATTTCTCAGATCAACTTATTGTAAACTTCATATTGTTTGCGTTTTTATGCTAATAAAATATGCCATAGCGATTCAAAAACAAAAGGTAATTGATATTAAAGTTATATTTAAAATGAATCTCTCAGGATCATGTACCGTTGACTTCCTCACCGATTAATGTTGCACGCCGGCAAATCCTTTCTTCCTTCCGTTTTCACATTCGATATTTGGGCTGTATCATCAAAGGTTATTCAGGGTCATATCGCGGACATTTCGAGTAGTGCTGAAAAATAGACCTGCTGAACAGACCAAAACAAGTGCTTTCATCTGGTTCTGGTAATCAACAATGTTGTCAACGCTCATTTGAACTCTGTAGATATTAACGTTGGCATAGGTATTAAGAAAAATTACTACTAGGTGACTCACCAGACTTAGGAGATTCCAACAATAGGTAACTGTGGCGGGAACTCCAAATAAACTTGACCGTCATACCCCATGTGTATTATAGCTCCTGGTCTCACAGGTGTTCTGTCTGGTTCTGTCCCAAACAACTCCATTCCAAATCTTTGCCATTTTGCCCGCTTCAACAGGCTTCAACTCCCGATAAATACTGTCTGTTCCCTATGAAATACTCCGGAGGTTTTTCAATTTCCGGTCGATTTTGATGATTTTCGGTGTATAGTCACCTGAACTCAGGGCAACAAAGGGCCCTCTTTGAACCCGTGCGGAAGAGAACGGGCGACGGCCAAAGAAGGCTTCTTTGACCTGAATCGGATAGCGCACTTTCGGAGAGCGGGTCGCAAACATCTGATTGTAAGTAGGTACATAGGTAGGGAACACAGTAGGTAGATACAAGCTGAACCAGCATGAGATGACCATGGCCATGAACCATGAACATGCTACATGCTAGACTCGTATCCAGGCTCTACCTCCATTGCCGCCATCGTCCCGTCCATTAATGCCGCCATGTGCTCTTCATAGTAGTTGTAATTTTAATGCGGCCATGGTATTTTTACAGTGCGATACTACCATTAAATTAAAGATAGGTAACATTATTTGAAGCCGTTTATCATTATAGTTGTATTGGTTACTGTTCTATTTCCATTTGTGCTATTGCGATTGATTCGCCTGTCAACTGTTGTTTGTTC
>JAZGVS010000260.1:0-17065 GCA_037356235.1 Bacterosira constricta
ACACACATGAAAAGTTTGGCTCTTCTTGTCAAACTTTTCTGGCCAAGAATGAAATGGCGCCACTCTCTATCGTATGTACCTCTAGAGAGAAGATAGGAGCATGCTGGGAGCATGGATACTTTTCTTTTCATCAACTCTGGAATTTGTAGTGTTCATATCTTTTATTTTGTTCTCTCTCCCTCTTGTGTGAGTTTAGGGGGCAGAGTTCGCCACACATTTTATTATAACTAGCTTGCTACTTACAATTTGTAGGCGCGCAGCGCACACGCCCCCGAAACAACACGCGCCGCTCCGACCATCACCAATCACCAGAATCACCGTCGTCTTGCTTCCTCATTCTCATTTTTCCCAAAACCAAAACCAAAACTCAACGCTAGCTATGACTATGACCACGACGATAAGCTGTTCGCCTCCTACTAAGATGCCGCCGGAGGAATAGTGATTTTTTCTTATCCTTCTTACTGGCGCCACTCTCAAGCCACCATCGCCATCGATTCAAACCATCCTCCAATATACACTTCGTCCATCCTGCCGCTTCTATGAGGACGACGACGACCATCATCAGTTGAACTAGCATGCTTCGTATCTTATTTTCAAATTGCATGCAGGCTTCATATTTTCTAACATGCCATGTCATCTTCGATATTAAAGCCCTCGAGAGAAAATGGTGACGTAAATGATCCAGCCATCAGATCCAGCCATCAATGGTATGTCATAGCAAAGCGACAATGGTATATCATAGCGAAGCGGCATAGTGAATCCAAACATTTCACACGCCCCTATTGTCGTCGATGAATACATCGTCACTACCCCGTACTCGATGTACGATGTCGTCCTCGACCTACCCCATCCAGGCGCCTCCACCTCCTCCGCACAATCAATCATCTATCCTCCCTCCATCATCAACAACAATGAACCCGCCAAAAATATCGTTGACACTATTCCACTCGCAGAACTCGCTTCTGAATTCGGACCCCCTGGCTCGGGCATTGCGAAAATAGCCCGCTATGCTTTTCCCGAATATGAAGATCAGACAAATGCTCAAGAAGTGGCGCAGTATCAACAGCTCAAGGCAAAGATTGGATGGAGTGGTACTTTGACCAATTATGATGGTTATTTGGAGGGGGTTTATTCGCTACCATCATCTGGCGCAACGAGCAGCCATCAAAATTCAGCGAGTGGAGCGGCCACTGGGACATTTGTGGCGAGTGGGGGGAATGCCACTAATTATATTGTCAATCCTCCAGCCAATGCATCCTCCCTCCTATCGCTTCCATCCTATCATGTGTTCTCGCATCGACTTGCCAATGGAAGTATTGTCCATGGCCATGTACGTCGCTACCTTCCATATCATGCGGACTTGGCCAAGGGCGCAAATCGCCGGGATGTGGGACGGCGAACTCCCCGAGCTCTGGTAATACTCACACGAAATGCAGGGGGTGGGAATCGTTTGTATTTGGGAATGCTCAAGACGTTGGAAATGCTTGTTTTGCAGGGTCGTGTTGCTGAGAATAATGGGAATGGTACAGCGAATAATGAGAATGATGGGACAACTAATAGTAGCGCGAATGGGAATAGTTTGCAACTTCGGCAGTTTCTTCATGCAGTTCATCAAGAGCATGTCAATCTCTGTCGCAATGTGTCCAGTGCCATGTTGGAGCAGAGTGCAGCAACAGCAGCAGTACCAGGAGGAAGGAAAAAGCAAGCAGTGTTGGCCAGACCATGGATACTCAATTTGCCCCTCGTGGAACTTGGTCGGGGTCATGGATTGTTTGGTACAGTGGATATTGTCAAGCTTGCCGTACCTCCATCCTTTTTGCATGGCCATGTAAAAAGTTCTGCAAGCTCTACTACAACCAAACAAGATAACAGCAATCAAACAGCAGGACTATCACGAAACGACATGATGCCAATGCTACGCTCCCTCGGCGTACCCCGCACCCTTCGCCTACTCTCCGCCCTCCTCTCCTCCTCCCGCATCATTCTCACATGCTCCAATCCCGCAAAACTCTCTGCAGTATCGTACGGTGCCACGTCCATGATGGGACAGGGATTGCTCAATCCACCATCAATATTTGTACCGATCTTGCCTCCGGGATTCGCAACGTTGCTTCAGACTCGGTCGAGTTATTTGATTGGTGTGCTTACGGGGTCAGGTTCGAATTATGTCAATTTGAGAAATGTTCCAGAGATTGGGGCCGTGGTGTTGTTTGATTTGGACAATGCCGCCGAGCCGTATTTTCATAATATTGCCGATCCGGGGAGGTCTGTACCCGACATGACACGACGTGTTTTGGGTGATAATACCATGGACAATCGTGGCACCGTTTCGATTGCAGACATTCTCCATCAGGATTTAACAGAGGTGATCAAAACCGACAAGAAACTATTCTGGCAAAGTGCCATAGTACAGGAAAAGTTGGGGCTGGCCGCCGCCAAAGGAAAGAAAGTGGCGAGTGCCGCCATGAAGAAGGGTTTGAAGTATTTGAAGGGCAAGAGTAATAGTAAATCCAATAGGGAATTTGAGAAGAGTGAGTCCGAGTCTGGGAGTACTGTGAAGTCTGGTGCGGGTACTGCAAGGTCGGATAGTGGGGTTGGTGATGGAGATGATGATTTGGAGGATGACACTTCAGAGCAACAGGGTGATGGTAACAACAGCAGCAGTACCTCGAGCAGTAACATCAAACTAGTCGGTAAGGGAAACTATGCCTACGAACAAGGCTTCTCCAGCGAAAAATCGGAGGAAGATGCACGTATCGCTTTTGCAATATTCTTCGTCAGTCTCCTGGGTGATCTTAGATCGTATCTGACGCAAAAGTCTCCTGGAACGGCGCCCGTGGCAGACAAGCAAAAGTACATGAAATACCGCGTCGCCAACGGGGACGTGCCAGGATCCGGCATGTACCTTCTAATTGGCAACTTTTTGCAAGGTGAGATATTCGATAAGTTTGTAGAGGCGCGATTGGAGGAGGTGCAAATGCGGCGTGCCGTGCCGGAGGACGCGCCATTGTTTGCACTCGTTACGAATCACCATCGATTGAATAGGATTGACTTTTTCATGAACAACATTCGTGTGACGGTGAAGCAGGTTGCCACCAATTTGGATCTTCCGGGGAGGTATTTGATTGATTGGAATAGGAAGCTGCGTCTGAGAGTGTCGGAGCTGACTTCGACTCAAACGTTTAATGGTGATTTAAGAAAGGCGGTGACGCAGTTGACGGAGGATTGTTACGAGTGTAGCACCATTTTGATTGATACGATGATGGTTCTATGGACTAGGATGCAGGAGGGAAGAGGATTGCAGTGGAAGAAGGCTTTGTTGTCCCTTCAGATATTTCGTAACCTTCTGCTCAATGGCCCAATCAATGCTGTAGCAGAGGCAATTGATGCTTTTACATCCATTCGAATTTTGAAGTCGTATGCAGAAGCATTGAGGGGACAAAATTCCAAGCTCGTTCGTGACGTAGCTGTTGAAATCTACTCGTTGGTTGTGGATCTACCAGTCCTTTTCGCCAGGAGGAGGGAATGTATGAATCGGAGGCGTTTGGCAAAGGATCCCAAGCCCTCGCCGTTGCGGAAAGAGACTCGAATGGTCAAGGGCATTTCTCAATTTCGTAATGTTCACATTGCGCTGCGTCCGGCCGGTGCCACGGTGGCCCCGGCGCCAACTCCTGTCAATGACCTTCTTGCTACTGGGGGTATATCAAATCCAGCATCAAATCCGTCACGAGTTTATTCGAATGATTTGCTCTCAATGAGTTTCGCTGCTGCTCCATCGCCTCAGGCTGCGGCCACAAATGACACTGGAACTGGAGGAGGACAACAAATGCCTTCAAGTGCACCTCAGTCGGGAAATTATTCGAACGACTTACTCGCCATGAGTTTTGGTGCCTCTCCAGCGCCTCCAGTTGGATCAGTCAATAATGCAGCTAGTGCTAGTGGGGAACCAAAATTACCTGATCCATTCAACATGCAAGCAATCAGCCAAGCAATGCCGAGGGCTGGGCTTTCTGCTACGAGTATTCCTCCCTCTCAGCCCACACCCAATATGTCTGAACCCCAGCAATTCCCTTCTCCAGCAACCTTTCCCTTTGCAATCTCGGGTAATGCACCTACTCTTGCGTCTCAACCACCGTCCCAGCAGCCGCATGTGCAGCCTCAGCACCACCCTCAAACTTTGGTGAATGGACCTACCATGGTTAAGAATGCACGACAGTTACAGCAACCTAGCCAAACTCCCTCAACTGCTCCATTTGCAACGACAAGCAATGCTCCCACTCCTCAGCAGCATCCTCACATGGCTGTCCAGCATAATCAGCAGGCACTACCTCTACCATCTATTATGAACACACCCTTTTCCATGGCAAATAACAACACGCCAATTCCTCCATCCCAGCCAATGCGGCAGCATCAGCAATCTCAAACTATGATGAAAGGCTCAGTCGTGAATCAGCCACCCGCGTCTGTCATGTCTGCGCAAGGAGGGAATTTTCCTGCCAACTACCAGCAGCCACCACAGCAGCCGCAGCCATGGAACAATGCAGCATTTGCACCAAGTGGATTTCAAGCCATCCAGCCAATGCCTGGACTTCCAGCTCAAAGTAACTCTACTAGTGGATCCACAGCTGTTGTAGCAACCAATCCTATGATGATGCAACAAGCAGCAGCAGCGCCACCGTATCATCAGGGAGCAATGCAGCAGACAATGGGAATGAATCCAAATCTCTATTCTCAAACACCTGGTGCAATGAACCAGCATGCGAGTGCTAATGTACAAAAGAAATTATGATGATGCTGGCAGTCTGTAGTAAAAGCATGAATTGAGCATGAACAGTACAAATAATATGAGAAAATAATAGTTTGATCTTTCACTGGATGTAACTCCTTTGCCTTCTTGTAACTGAAGGCTGGCTTTTTATTATGGCAATGTAAAGATTATTTTAGACCAAAATGAAAGTTCCCACCTATTATTACAATACATAATATAGTACAATATTGTATCATCCCTCATTCAGAGATGGGGCGGAGAGGATTTGCCATTCACATGCTAGGTTCGTACAGGTTCGTACCATACTAACTAACTAGAGCTAACTAGCTTCAGCTAGCCTAGGTATCTAGCTTCCAGCTAGCTATCTAGCTAGAGAGACGTCAGAATTGCCACAGATTGCCACAAATCCAAATCTTCAACAACAACAAAAACAACGACGCCATCAAATAACACCAAATTCTCATGCTTGGTATTTCTTCTTCTTGCCACTACTTGAACAACACCATCCTGACAGCATCCTAAGACATTTGCCGCAAGCGCCGTATTTGTTGGTGCCAAATTCGCTGATATCTTCAAAAGACAAACTGCGGCATCATCGCCATCGCACACGTCGCCGTCTTCGTATTTATATTCCCAACGCCTCCCCACTACCACGAGCAATATCAATTTGGAACCACTCCCTGAATCTTTCTAGGGATATTTTTATTACTACCAACGAATGAATAGCCACGTAATCGACAGCATCACATTCTGCAATCAATTCTTAATACTGAAGACTCGATTTTTGACATGAGAATAATATTCTATCATCGGAATAAGAATAAGTGAATAAGTGTTCCAACGAGGGAAATGCAACGACAACAACGAGTGCTCTTCGTGTACAAATCGTGAATCGTGATCGATTTTTATCAGTGTCGATTACATATAACCATCCTCATCCTCAATAACCATGAAAACGACTTCTCCGGCTGCTGCAACGGCCTTGGCCGCATTGTATGCCAAAGACAAGCAACTGGTGGAACGTTCCTACAATCATTTGACGGCAGACGCTCTGCAAACCTTGGATCAGCAATTGCTCCGCGAATTCACAAAAGCTGATGGAGGAAAGGAACCGCAGCAACAAGAAGAAGAGGAGGAATGTCATTTGATAATCGCTCAAGCTTGTATCCGACGCATCGCGTATCGTTGCCTAGACAAGTATGCAAAATTACAGACATCGCTACAAGTGGTGGAGGATGCCTTGAAATACCATACACTGCCGTTGGATCTACAAGAGCAACTTGCACGAAACTATGGCAACAAGACCAACAGTGGTACCCTTGATGATACTCCCCTATCGCCACCTCCAACCAATTGGTATGAGGCATTAGAACAATTAAAAAGATTGGCTACAACAGCAGCACCTACGGCATCAGATAGTGACAACAGCAACAGCGGTGCAGCAATATTGGATAAAGGTAAACTGTGGCGTCTCATTTTGAATCATCCAATGACAGAATATGTACCCGTCCAATGCCAAGCGTGTGGTCTCGTGGTGCCCGACCAATATCCATTGCAGAAAACAGATTCCGAGGTGGGTCTCGAAGAACTGCAGCCTTCGGGAAAGGAGTTAGAATTGCGAGCTGGTTGGTTTCGAGGGCCTCGTAAAGCCGTCATCTTCCAATTGAAGTGTCCCACTTGTCAGCACGTCTCTCGATGGTATCGATCAGGACACCCAACCAGTAAGTCACATAGTTTGTTTGTCTTTGTTTGTTGACAGCTTGTGCCTTGACAATGTAGTTGACTTGTTTGACGGTCCAAGTCATTTTGAATCCAAACAAACACGGGAGGTTGTGTGGGGAACAAGAAGATTTGCGCTTGACTCTCGCAGATTACTTGAAAATTCCAGTCCGATTGGTCGTGCCTTTGGATTGGGATCATGTTTGGAGTGAGTATCAAGCATCGGAATCATCATGGCAAGTCCAAGATGGAAGTGCCCGCAACTTTTGTTGTCGGCTGGACGAAGGGATTGGAAGCTGGACACGCGTGTGGGCCATTCATTCGAATCCAGATTGGTGTCAAGACGTCACACAAGACTATCTGACGTGTCAACAAAATGGAGGACGAGCTGATGATCGCATCAATAATCATGGGAATGGCAACAATACTATGGGACGGTATGGGCAGATTGTTGAAACTGCGCAAAAGGATGCATCGGGAAAACTTACTCAAGCAAAATCAAACAATGGTCATGCCCTGGCACGAGCAAACTTGTCGGATTACGATATTACAACGGAACTTCAAAGAGCTGCACGAGAATATGGAACAAAACAATGGTGGCAACTACATGCATGATGCAGTGATGATAATCTTAAGCAGCGCTTTTCAATCAGCGGCATATTTATTTCCATGGCGAACTGGCAGAGGCGTTGTTTAGGAGCCAAAAATGATATATCAAATACTAACTGGAGGATAGAAATTATTGCTGTCTCGCAGATCGCAGCGTTGTTGAACATATATAGGTATGCGAGAGAAACAATGGGTGAGCGGCACAGCGTCCAAGAGGAGGATGGTGGGTAGTGTTAGGCATTTTTGATGGGCGTCTGGATTGGGTGAGCTTGCTGATATCTCACATCTCATACGAATGGATCTCCATCCCACCATCACCACCACCATGATGAAGTTGATAGGATAGGATGTCGTGAAGACGTCAATGGTATGGTGATGATGCTGTTGAGAAGAAGGACTGATGGCGGAGACGAAGGAGGCGTATTGGGGAGAAGAAGAGAAGGTTGGTACTGGGTGAGTGGTGGTGACATAATGTGTTCTCATTTGAAAGACGTATCAAAGAACAGTCCCTGCATTGTTCAAACAAGCGTCCCTCGCTGCATCCACACTTGTTGATCTCTAAGCAGCCACCGGAGGAGGGGACTTACTCTAGTTCGCCAAGCATAGTGTATACTGTATTGCCGCGAGTCCGAACAAGCGTGATTATTGTATTGTTCGTGCCAATTCACATTTTAGAGTCACCATTGCCTTTGTTTCTATCCTCCTCCTCAGAATTCTCATTTCGCAAGGGCTTTGTTGTTTGTAGCGTTTAGTGTTGCTGCGTCATGGATGGTATGATGATGGTGGCAATGGATGTAGTTTTTGATGGCGATGCCAGGAGTGGTTAATTCGTTGGATTTGACGGCGTTGTTGGCAATGGGGGGTAGCGTTTTGTTTCGTTGCGTTGATGGTATGTGATGATGATGGCAATGGATGCAGTTTTTGATGGCGATGCCAGGAGTGGTTAATTCGTTGGATTCAATGGGATGGAGTTTTGGGGTGGTGTGGCCATTTTGGGGTCAGAATTTGGCGGGGTTGTTGGCAATCTGGGTGCCTCTCTAGTTGAGACGATTCAAAAAATTGGCTGTTTGGAGGCTGTGGATGGCTGTGTTGGGTGCAGGAGTGGGAGGGGATCCTAGTACGCTACTTTTGAAGTGAATTGGTTGGGTAGATTTGTTTCTGTGTGACATTTTATTATTCTCATTTGCGACTGACCATCGTTATCGTTGACCAGCAGCATCATCGTCAGCAACAGAATAGCACATTCAATATTCATTGAATGATTCCAAATACCATCATACTCCACTAAAAGTAGTAAGCTCATACCTCTTATTTTTACTGCAAAAAACACAGCATAAAATAATGCCTAGTCTTTTTACCTGCCATCTTATGAATAAGAAATGATGTCCATCAAATTCGTCATCAAATGGGCGTCTGGAAGTCTACTGAAAGTGGATATCGAAGTAGCAGTGGCCATTATTATTGTATCGGGAGAGTCTCTAGATAATTGATATCAAGTATCGTGTATGGTACGCTATGATATGATATCAAGCTAGCTACAATCTGCTACAATACTAGCTACGAAGAGCTACGAAGTCTAGTATCTATCATACCAAAACCCAAAACGTCACAATTCCGAAGCCGCAGCAGGCCCAGCAATAACAACGACATCGCCATCAACTACACCAATATTTCAACCATGGTGAAAATCCATGCCAATTGAACAACAGTTCACCATCCCAACACAATCCCAAGACACTGGGCGCAGGCGCCATATTTTTCATCCAGTATTCACTGCGTGCCATCAAAAGGAACAACGACGGCAGTCGACGTTGACTTCCATTTCCATATTCCTCCAACTAGATTGGCACCATCGATCCAGGATTTCCCATCCGAAGATTGAACCATATCGTAGCATCCAGGTAGCATCCGCATAGGCATCTATTACCATGATATCCTCAATGCCTCATTACTATTCATCATTACCTGCATGTCGACCTCCAATACGACCTGATGCGTCATTCAAACTCTTGGTCGCAGCATTATTCGCAATACGTCGCTCTTCCTCAACCTCAACAAGTGATGCAAACGCCAATTCTTCATTCGCTAGCGACAAACTCTTCCCACCCCCCACAGACGAGAATATACATAAATATGGCATGCCATTGCTGGCTCGTGCGGCGTATCATGCTCGAATGGGGCGAACGTTAGCATATGATCTGTACAACACATCCCGCAGTACCAACATTGAAAATAATGGTGATGCCTCTGCTGTCGAAAAAGATAAAAAGATTGCATATTCGTATCATGAGGTGTTAGCCATGTCTACCCATCTTCACAAGTTCTTTATTGAGCAAAAGAAGAATCTAGATGACTGCGTTGTGCCGCAGAGAATAGCATTCCTTTGCCCCCCTGGTCCACGCTATATAGCAACTCAATTCGCTTCTTTTTCATCCGGGTCCATTGCTGTCCCACTATGCATATCGCATCGTTCCAGTGAATTGGCATACGTGCTCCAGGATTGTGATCCGGCATTTGTCATTGACGGGACTACTGCTCTATCTGAAGGACGGGAATTGCGAATGGCCGCGAGAGAGGCTGGTGTAATGGATCGATATTTGTGTTTGGACGACCTGATGGCAGATTTTTCACACTCAAACTCGTTGGAGAATCAACTACAGCAGCAACATGGAGAAGATGAAACTGCTGGCGTCCATGAATATGCTCTTGGGTCAGATGGTTTTATACCCTCTAGTGACCATCCGGCACTTATCATTTATACCTCAGGTACTACAGGTGATCCCAAGGGTGTGGTGCACTCGCACAGAAACATATATCATCAAATTACTGATTTGGTTACCTCTTGGGGATGGAGTCAAAATGATTCCATATTGCATTTTCTCCCACTTCACCATGTGCATGGAGGTATGTCAGAATTTATTATTGAATTTTCCTCACTCAGTGCATTCATTCTTCGCCAGTTTTAGATATAACCCCTATTGATTTTTACTTGTCTTCTGTTTTGTTCAACAGTAATCAATAAGTTGGGATGTGCAGTATGGGCTGGTGGCAGTGTGGAGTTTGTAAAATTCCATCCTATTAGGATATGGGAAAGATTGGCAGAGTCGTCAAATAAATGGAGGAAGGATATCACTCTTTTCATGGCTGTACCGACAATATATGCAAAGATGCTAGAGGTGGTACCCGAGCTGCCAAAAACACTGAATCCTTCGGAAGTCATGAACCATTCACCAATCCGCTTGATGGTATCGGGGTCTGCAGCCCTTCCAACAGGAATCTTCAATCGGTTGGTCTCTTCCGTTATTTCATGTGTAATCTTGACAATTATTCAGGTACCTATTCATCTCTCTTTCATATCTTACATTCAGGTGGAAAGATTTGACAGGACACACCATATTGGAGCGCTACGGAATGAGTGAATTTGCAATGGCGCTTTGTGAGTCTTGCATTGCATGTTCGTCGCTTGGTTGCTGAGCATTCAGTATTCAATTCACGTTTTGTATCAATCTTCAATATATTACCTAGCCAATCCATTGGAACCGATAGAAAAACGTCTCCCAGGATTTGTAGGTACCCCTCTTCCGAGTGTCGAGGTGAAAATCATCAATGAAGATACAGGAGAGGTCATTCCCAACGGAACATCAGCATCTGGAGAGTTATGCGTGAGAGGACCAACAGTGTTCTCTCAATACTGGCAAAAGCCCCATGCTACGGCAGATGCCTTTGATTTTGACGGGTTCTTCAAAACGGGCGATGTTGCCGAGTACGTTCCCAGCAAAGACTCATACCATATATTAGGGTAAGACGCGTCCAGTATTCACTTCTAGAAATACTCACATCACCGAAATCAATTTTACTCATCAATAAATCATCTTGATCGCCTAGTCGAATATCCGCCGATATAATAAAAAGCGGAGGTCATAAATTATCTTCCCTCCAAATAGAAAGAACGTTGCTCGAACACCCATCCATGCTCGAAGCAGTAGTTTTAGGAGTTCCTGATGACACATATGGAGAACGTGTTGGTCTGATTTGTAGATTGAGATCAAATGAACCAATGGACCTGGCGACATTGAGACTCTGGTGTCATGATCATATGTCATCATACAAATTACCATCACGAATGATTGTAATGAAAAGCGATATTCCTAAGAATGCGATGGGGAAAGTTTCAAAGAAGCAACTTGTTCATCTTTTCGAGGATGAAGAAAAGGTGCAGAAATATAACTAATGAGCAAGGTAGTAACTAAGCCAATATTAATGATTGAGAGATACTAACACCAGGTTTAGCCTACGTTTGCGAAATTGCTTCTTCATAAATTCATCACAGCATCCTGTGCCTGCACTGCTTTCAAAAGAGTACCACTCATAGTGCAAAGTGCCTCAATTTTTTCAGAGCTTGATTCATCTGCCATGCTTTGAACTCTCATGACCAATGAGTGTGTTGTAATCAATGACGCTATGGCATAGTTGTTTTCCTCCAAGGGAATTTGCGAAGCTTCCTCTCGCACCCATCGGCTCGCATCAGCATCAAGAAGACTCAATATACCGCGATAACTTTTTGTTTGTTTCAAAGATAAAATTGTAGCATGGAGTCTTCCACAGATAATTTGAACAACCTTTTCACAGAAAAGTACCTTGTCTAGCGAAGAAATACTGGACCCCAATAGATCATCAATGCTTGCATCCTTACCTAGCCTAATCATTTCAATTAGATACTGTGTTCGGGCGTACTTAGCATCTACTCCCAAGGACTTTCCAAACAGCTCCACATCCTTTATAACCCTGAAGTTGTCTATCACCGGACTTGACGATTTTGCAGCATGGTCAAGTATAGCCCTGTCAAGGAGGCCTTGCTGTTCAGCAGATCCTTTAGGCAGAGGTGGCAAATCAGAGAATAGTGACCCAATCAAGAACAAGCTGGTAAATGATGGCACAGCAGATTCAAGGGAGTCAATGTTGCGTGTCATTTCGAACGCAAAAATTACTGTGTGGGTTAGTTCAACAGAAGATAGATGAACAGGTCGGAGTTTCCTAACGAGACCATTGAGAATAGGGCACTCTCGGAGTGGTGGCCACATTTTGCTGGAGTCAGGGTCATTGTTTGTATTCGCAGTGGGCATTTTTGACATACACTCGATTATCATGGAGAGAATTCTTTTCACAGCAGTGATAAACTCACGCAACCAATCTTGATCTTCAATCAAAGGGAAAACTGTTTCCTCGCTCAGCTCATGCTCCCCAAATCCAAATAGTATGGCACGACACACTGGTCTAATTTGCGATTGGTATAGTTCAACAATTGTGGCCAGGCTAAATCCCTCGACACAATCCACAACTGTCTGAAGCGACGAGATGGCATGCTTCAGAAGATTTAAATTCTGCGGCGCTTTCCCCCACATACTTGCCAGTATCAATGCCCGATTGGCAGCTAAATGAGTTGTGCAGCGAGCATAATCTTTAAAGTAAAAAAGTAAAGAACGTGCATGGGTATCATTTGTGAGGCCAGTAGGATTGTGAAGGGTTGCTCCCTGTCGAGGGCTGCTACAACTCTGAAACATTGTTTCCTTATGTTGAGGGCTGTCGCCATCATCTGTCGATGGGTAGAAAGCTTCAGAACTTGACAGGCAAGCGCTTTCCAAAGCCATAACTACTTGGTTGTCATGGCTAAGGGATAATTCATCCCTCGCAATCCAAGAATATGCGGAGAAGTTATCAGGACGAGAGACACTGTTCACTGTCATCGGATTAACTCCCCCAAATGGATTTACGTCGCCTGAAAGCCGCAACGAAACAAGTAGACAAACCCTTAACTTGCGAAGCAAATCTTCCCAAGGTCGAACGCTTTCAACTTGGCTTATCTTCCCATATGTCTTCTTTTCGAGCAACAAGGTAGCAGAACAAACTGCATCCAGGCAGATAACAGAAAGAAGAAATGCTTTTGGCAAGTCTTCCATCTCCATGCAAAACTTCATAAGGGATTCCAATCTTACAGTTCTTCTCAAAAATTCATCGCTCCAATTATGCCGCCCCTGTAGGCTCATGCTATGTGCACTGAGTATCAGGTTTCGAAGCCATCTGACAGAATAGGGCTAGGTTAGATCTTGATGAATATGCAGCCTGTGGTTTTCGATGGTAGTTTCCATAGACTCACCTTATCATAGGGACGGACCATGTCCCAGTCATATTCGATTTCACTATTGCATCCGTTGTTAGGCTTGAAATCCATTCACCAAAATACTGCTGCTGGATATCAAAATCCTCATCTATACCTAGGTTTCCAAATAAAGAGTTCACGACTTTGAATATAAACAGATCTTGGAGGGAAAATAGAGTGAGAAGAGCAAAAGAAATGAAGTGAGATTTCCATCAGTGGGGCGACCATTGAACCCATGCCATGTGTGTCTTACCCCGGAGTAGAGGATGGAAAGCTCTAATCAGAATTGGCAACCGATTCCGCTTGACCTTTGTCAGATATACTCGATCATCATCTCCATTGGATTGGCATGATATTGCAAACTTGAAAAATTCAAGCGGCTTTTCAGCGCCTTGATTGCGTGTAGCAGGGAAAGAAGGCATGAATATTGTTTTTAGTGCGTCATTTTCAGAGGCAGCAGATATCCACGAAAGTGCCTCTGAGGCCCACGGTGAAAGTGTTCCCACATTATCTCTACCTTCTGGGTCATCCCTGCTGGTGCTATTGAGACCATTTTGTCTCTCATAACGATGGAGTACATTGTATGCGTGAACCAATCTATTGTGGTAGGCAAGCTTCAATGAAAGCTCTGAAATTTGAGCCTTTCGCACCATTCCGCTTCCTTCTCGTGACTCTAGCTGCTTAGCATGATTTAGACGTGACTGACAGTATGAGATTGCTTGTGAATGAAGACTTGACCCATCAATTCCCATCTCCCCTTCCAAACGACTACATTTCGAGAGAGCGTCAAGCCCTTCACCCAAATCAGATAAAGCTTGTATCGACTTGAAAGTTGTCATTACTGTTTGAGCAGTGCACTGGATATTAGTATCGGGAGCTAGAAGTTGCATGAAAAGCCTGAGTTGCATTTTGTTTTCACTTTGAGACGCAGGTCTAGCTGGCGTCTGTTTTGACAAAGTGGTTGCAACTGCAATATCGGGATCATCAATTACGAGTCCATCAATGGCATAATGACACCCTTCGCCTGATCCATATGTTTTTTCCAAGAGGAAACTACCAACTCTACTACCTTCAGATGGTGGTCCATGACATTGAACAACCGCGCAATCCTTTTGTTGAGGCACTGCTACAGCTGACACCCTAGGCCCCTGTTGTAAACGGTAAATTTCCACCGCTCCTCGTTGTCGAAGGTGTATTACCAAGTAGGACCGCGTTGAAATACCAATTTTTTTATTGCGACCACTATAACCTGGAAGCTCCGCAAAGTAGCAACTTACATTGCGCATACCTTTCCACATTCTAATCGGTTGGTTTGTTTCCAGATCAAACAAAATGACTCGGCCGAGATTATCAGTGGTTGCGACCAAAGACCCACTTGGATCAACCGTTGCGGTCTCAAACTTACGTGGAATGTCACTGAATGGGAATGAAGCACTACTCAACGGCCAAGGAAATAGATCCTGAACATCGCTTCCTTCCATCTTCCTGATGCTTTCAAGATTTTCAAATGGAGTATTCATTCCATGATTGCCAGAGTCTTCTTCGATGGTATCATCTACATCCATAAATTGATCAAGCGGTGTATCATCATTATCTTCGTCAAAGTGTCCACGCTCTTGATTGACACCACTCCCACCACCAAAACCCCAACGTACAGCGCCCAAAGCCAACCCTAAAGCTCCCTTCACTAATCTAGCTGAGCCTTCCACAACCGCCCCTGTCCCCGGGCCATAAAGTTCATCTTCATCGGATGACAGGTCATCCCTTTCATGTCCATCGTACGACGTTTGCATCCCGTGTTCCCCTTGCTGCATTGTCGACCCATACTCGGAAGAGTCGACAGTTCCGTCGTGTGCCAAAGCTAGTGATGGATCACATTTCACCCGAGAGGAGTTGAAAGCAATAGGCAGTGATGATGCTGGCGCTGACTTTCCAGCAAGGACCAACGCTTTGATTGAAGGGTTTGCGGGTTGTTGCGCGTTACGGTGGGAACTCACAGCGGACGATAAAAGATTCCAATATTCGTTTGCATTTGGAGATTGAGCCGTCGATTCAATTCCATCACCTGGTGAAAGAGAGTGATAGCGTTGATTGATTTGTGGAGGTGGAAGATCCAGAGGTGACTGAAAGGGGGTGTTCAAGGGAATAACCACTGATCCATTACCAAGGGTGTTTGTGCCATCCAACACATCATCACTACTTTTGGAACCTGTCTCGAACGCGAGGAATGGCCTCCATGACGGCAACTTAACTATAGTGCCATTGCCATAGGTGATCCAAATAATATCTTCATTCACAATCGTTCCTTTGCTCATTGTTTCACTGAGACCATGGCCTTTCGACTTGAAATTATCTCGACAAAAAGAAATGGATTTTATTCCAGAGTATTTCATCTCGTTGTGCCTCTCTTCTCCTTCCTGTTGTGGAGAATTTGATTGCAGTGATGGATTGAATACTTGAACATGCTCATTCGAGTTGCTATTACTGTCAAGGCTGAGGCTGTCCTTGTCTTCATTGCGGATGCCATTGTCGGGACCAAATCTCTTGGCAAAAGGAAGGATCTGGCGCACACTAGGGTGCCTCGCAGAGGAATCTGTTGTTTTATCACCCTGCTCTTCCAACACCCCATTCTCAATGATTTTACATTCATCATACTCCAGAACAAAACGGAAATTCTTTTCCATCGAAGGCATGTCTGGATTTACTGCTGCTTTCACTGACACATTTAACAACAGCGAAAGCACCTGATCACGATCAGTCCCCAGCATGACCGCTACCGATCTCCGTGTTATAATTGCACTCATCAAGTTTTGTGCCGGGGAAACTGTTCGAACCGCCGGTGAAGGTATCAATGCACAGGATGCAATGTCCGATGTAAAAGTTCCATCCTCGCCATCATTTGATGTTTGTCCGCCAGCATGGGATGGCAAACAATCCGCACGAGAAGGGGGAAATATCACGATGGGATCCCCAACACCATTTTTTCCATCGGTGTGATTATTTTCTTTATGGGAGAGGATCCTATCGGCTGATACATCTATCCATTCGAGTTCTTCTTCTTCGTCAGCGTCCAATCCCCCCTCGTTGTCGTGCTCGTCATCGCGGACATGCCCCAGCTCCAAGGCAACCAATTGAGCTACTACGGCATTCTTTCCAAATGCAACAGCTAGCAATAATCTCGTTTTGTTATTCGTTGTCAGCTGTCCATTATGTGGCCGAGGTTGAGAGTGGTGATATGGATCTAACTCAATCAACTTGACCCGTTCGATGGAATTATGTCCCTTTGTTGGATCATTACTTTCGAGACGTTCCAGTTTGGATAGGAGAGGTGTCACATCAAAGGATGTGGGTAAATTATTTGAGTGGATCAAATCGTGCATTTTCTCTGTCGGTGGTGTGTGTTTCGTCCCTTATATTGCCGAGCGGACTGCCAAGCGTGCCTATATCCCAAGCGGTTTATCGTGCTATCTCACTGCATCCATTGCTCATTTTACACTTCACTCTCGCCGACACCATCGAACTTCTGCTTCTGGGTTCTGTTAGGTTCTGTTGATGCATTTCATGGTCAAAGTTCTTGCCGTTCGAGGAGGAGATGAAAATAGTGCGAAAATATATAAGTACCCCAGTGAAATTCCCCGCGCGGGTTAATAATTAACCCCTTCAGAAATCCAAACCCACACCTGGGTGCACCTCTGGGTCTCGATAATTCTATCGCCGAGATAACCACACTCTCGCTCGCCTAGCTTTAACGAATTTTGTCTAGTTAGGTTGCACACCACCCCCAGTTCACTACCCTTTCTGCAGCTTTAGCC
>JAZGVS010000261.1:0-17051 GCA_037356235.1 Bacterosira constricta
GTACCTACCAAACCGTCCATTTTGTCTAGCGGGTGTACCAGCCAGGAAAAGAATGCACCAAGTCAAAAGTGTGCCAAGGATTGCTGCCACACTTTTAGAGCTGAATCTGTGCCAGGGAATGCCAGGGAATGCCAGGGAATGCCAGGGAATGAATGTTGGCATGTAGTTGTTAGCTAAATGTACACCAATGATTGTTGACACAGTTCTGAAGGAGAAAAGTGTGCCAGCATCTCATGGCACGGTTTTGGAAGTCAAAAGTGTGCCAAGAATTGCTGACACACTTTTAGAGCTGAATCTTTGCCAGGGGATGAATTCACCAATGACTGTTGGCCACAGCCGTAGCCTTGAAGTTTTGAGTATTCTCCACTCACGGCAACCCTGGATAACTGATAGGAGAGGATAAAAGAGGAAGGAGCATATATATGTTGTAGACATTAGTTGTGTTGTGTAGTGTTGATATTTCTATCTTGTTTTAGATCATTCATTCATTGCTTGGATTTTACTAGTCTCAATAGGATTGTTAACTCTAAGAGAAAACAGATCTCGTATCATTATTCACAGATAATATGTCACTTCTTGACTCATCCAGACTATCTAACAGTATCTCTTATGAAGAAAGCCAATCATGCTATTGTACAGTATCTCAGAGTAATTCCCATCTTTGATGTTCTGACAGGAATGTGGCGTTCTCACAGCTATATTGGCATGCACCTAGCAAAAGAATGCAAACCAGCTAAATTCTGTTTTTCTTGAATCCATCAAACTTAAAAATTGCTTTAGCTCATGCTGTGCACGTCGAATATCACCACATTTGCAATACCAATGAATGTCTTCCAACTGCTTCCCTATGTTCCATCCAACAACGCAACCAAGCAAATTATCGCCCTCCAAACATCACACTATTTACAATATATCCAAAACTGGGCCCCATATCATTATCTGTACAAAACTTGTGGAACCGTTTATAAAAATTTCATTCCTCCGCACACCCCAAAAAAAGCAATCACCACACCCTCCCACCATCCAACTGCGTCCCCCCACTAAGCTGATCATCCCTCATATATTCCGAAGCCACAACAATATAATACGCCGTAAACCGAAAATACATTTTCAAATAC
Source organism: Bacterosira constricta (assembly GCA_037356235.1). Lineage (NCBI taxonomy): Eukaryota > Bacillariophyta > Thalassiosirophyceae > Thalassiosirales > Thalassiosiraceae > Bacterosira > Bacterosira constricta. The sequence continues at coordinate 1,119 of JAZGVS010000261.1, forward strand.
CCCCTCGCCTCCTCATTCTCACTACCCACCAACGCACCATGCTCGTCAATTGCTTCTTCCATATGTTCCATCCATCGTTTTGCTGCTTGCGTTCCAATTTTGTAATTGGCATGCCGTCCCACCAATCGGGTGTACTTGCCTTTCTTTTCCTTGTATAATTCAGGTCCACCAAATGTTTGTACTAGAAATCGATATTGGTTATCGATCGCTTCGGATTGGGTGGAACTGGCGAATATACCTAGGAACCATGGATTGGACTTGTCGGCAAAGACTCGTTTGTAAAAGAGGGTGGCTAGGGTGTGGATGCCAGGTGGACCGCCAATGCGTTCGAGTAGTGATGGGGTTAGGGATGTGGAGGCGAGGAGGGATTGTTCGTAGGTCACGCCGGAGAGGGTGTGGGTTTTGGATCGGAGTTCGTATTTGGACATGGTGTAGGCGTATGGATGTGCTGTGTGTTATTGTTAATGTTAATGCCGACTGTGCAGTATGCTGCTGGTTGTGCTTCGCCTATCGGTCAGTCATGGTGGACGACGGATGTGGTGGTCTTTTCGTTGGTGGTTGGTGGTTGTATGGAGGGTGGTGGGGATGATTTATGATTTCCGTGCCGGCGAAAGAGTATCGGCGAGGGGGTTGACGTTTGGTTGCTTCAAGAGAGCGTTCTGTTGCATTGATTGCGGGGCGGGTTTCGTAGTGTTGTGTGTTGTGCCCGCGCTGCACGCCCGCGAGGAGTCGCGATTTACCTAGATACTCATGAGCAGAAATGAATCTCAGCGGGTGGGATAGGCGGGGAAGGAATCCAGCCCGACGGGAAAGGTAAAAATGAGTTGGGTCTCGCTTTAGCTCTTGACTCTTGATTCTTTGTCAGCATTCAGCATTCAATATCACATCAATAGGTTGGTAATGCAATCGTGCAACTATCAAACTGGCCTATTAGATGGTGAATATCGCTTGAGTACATTATTTGTGATTTTTAGTGTGAGAGTGCAATGGTGTAGGAAGATAATGAAGATCATCATCTCATCTTCAATGCACAGATGCATTTACAGTTCTATCATACATGGAGAAAAAAGTAAGAGTTTTGATGTGCTATTTTTTATAAATGTCTATTCTGAATAATTTGTGCATGACTGCCTCCTTCGCTTGGATGACTGTCTATCATCGTCACAAGGAAATCTCCGTCACCTGGTCGTCCCTGGGAAAGGCGAAATAGTAACTGGCGCATTGATAGGAATCAAATAATATCCATATCCATCATATGCTCGTAGCGAATCAAGTCGTGCTGTTTCCATAGCCACTAGCTTCGACCATCGGCTCATTTTTGTACTTATTGCTGCCAAACATTTGAGCTTTTCTTCATCAGTCTTGGCATGGTCATCATTCAAGTTTCCATAATACTGGATAAGGGCTTTACGCGTCAATTCCTTATTTCGTCCGCGGATTGGGAAGTGTTGTAGTTCGAGACCACGCAGAGCAGAATCGTCTTCTAGTCTAACCATTATACAGTCTCGTTTCAACGCATATGCGTCGCAAGGAGAAGATGAAACTAGCAGCTTTTTGCATGATCTACGAAAATTGTTCATTTCATCTTTGCTGTAGTATAATCTTGATTTTTCTTCTTTGGTACTAGCCAGTTGCTCTACAGGGTGCACTGTATTTGTTGGTTGAAAAGACACTCTTTTCTTTGATTGTTTCTTGGCTGTGAGCGCAGCGAGGTGCACTGGAATGGGGTTGGCGGTGCCTGGGTGTTGGTAACTCATCATGCTGATGGTAGATATCATAGTTCAAACTTTGAGAATGAAATGTTGAATTCTCTTTTGAGGAGAAGAATCTGATTTTATGAGGAGAGAGTTGGATGCCGAAGCCATCATGCAGCGACATTGAGGACGTTCCATGTCGGATAGATGTAGACCCGATCAGCGCAAAAGATAAAGAAGAGCGATTAATCTGCGGAACAGGAGCAAGACTAGTGTGAACTGACTGTGATTAAAGAGGTGTGTGGTCTTGCCCGATAGCGATAGACACGCCGTAGGTAGGATGGTAGCTGATGGTAGGATACCGTTACAATATTTTCCAAGAAACGTCATGCATTGAGCGAGGTCCATTTTTTTGTGCCGGCGGCAGGCGGGCGGCTGATTTTTGTGATGGATTTATTTGGGGTGTCACTCTCGGTGTCAGCTCGGACATTTTTGTTATAGAATATGTCCTGTGTATGACCTTTTAGTTGCCCCCTACTTAACATTTATCCCCATCATTTTTGCGACTTTAGCTATTTATACCGTTGGACGATTCTTGCAAATAATGTTCATCCCCTCTCGGCAAACGAAACAGAGCTGTCGCTGTCTACGAAACGATACCGAAACCAGAAACCACAGAGACAGAGAAGAAATGGGAATGGCAAATAATTGCCGATTATGCATGCGGGTCTAGCTCTTGTTTAGCTATTCGTTGAATTGAAAGGGTGCATCCAACGCGCATAAACCACACCGCATTAGTCGCGGACCCTCTCTAGCTGCCCACACGCTCTCCGATTCCGATATCCGGTTCAGATAGGAACTCAACCCGACGACTCTCCAAAGTGAACACTATATCAACGACACGGCCAATAATATGACATCAACAACAACACCACCGACACTAGACAGCAGGCGTCGTGCCCCAAACAGAAAGGTGAATAAAGGGGTCAAGTTTTCGACTACAATGTCATCCTCCATGGCAGCTGCGGTTTATGACAAAATGCAGGATGACATGACAACGAACTCACCCAAGGAAATGGAAGCTGTGGCACCAATTAGTGGCAAATCCTCCAAAAACAAAAATAAGCGTTCCCTCCATGAACATTTGCATCATGAACTGCGCCAACTCACCACAGTCGCTACACCATCAACAGCATCAACACCAACCGATGAATCATCGTCCAAACCGCCATCACCTCATCATCTACTGAGCACATCCACCACAAAGGAATTATTGACCAAGTCACAAAATGAAAAACGACGCGTGAATAAAGTGGATGTGGCCACGCGATTGTTGGACACGCTGCAAGAGGACCAGACGGGACTGGGAGATGACCATTTAGAAACTTCAGCGGCAGAGGAGGGTGGATGCAACAATACGGAAGTGAATGGGCGTATTCATGGATGTGTTGGATCGCATTGGGAGTTGTTACCGCCCGTTTATGCTGCGGAGGAAACTGACAATGCGAAGGATGGCAATGATGATAGCGGCAGTAGTAGCAATAGTCCACAGAGACAGAGAGAGCCGCTGGTGCCAGGGGGAGGACTGCGCCTACCAGGATTAGACTGGAACAAAACATTCCGCAAGGGCTACTCCTTGCTAGTATGGGTACGACCCACTTTAAACAACGCCAATAGTCTCACCTCCACACCACCACCTTCCAACAACAATACCAAGGCAATGCTACCGCAAAAACAAGTCCTCTATCGATTCGCCACCTCTCCTCATGACAAATCACTAAATACCTCGGGAGTATGTGCCATTCTTGGACAATGGAAGGCGGTTCCCATATCAGATTCAAGGACCATGCTGACTTCCACAGTGACCGCTTACACACTGCCAAATGGCGATCCCATGTCGCATTTGTACCCCACATCCTCCACAGACTCAATAGGGTCAGCAACACCATCAATACCAACAACAACAACCACCACCACCATTGAAAACGATGACAAGAAGAAGGAATCTCGTTCCAGAAAGAAGAAAGGCATTGGTTTCAAGGGAGGGAGCGGATCGCACGCTCGAAACATGGAACATTTTCAAAAACAGGAGGTACCATCTCCCGTGCGACGGTTGATCAAGTCCAAAACCTCGGAGGGGGATTCCAAAACCGGCAGCGGACGACTCATTCGCGAAAAAAACAAAGCGCTGGCGTCGTCCGTTACCGGGGGCAATTACGTCACTGCCACTATTACCCTGCCCGCTGACGAATGGAGTTTGATCGCCATTCAACACACTCATCCGTACCTTCGTCGTCCCGAGTTAATCGTCAGCGTGAATGGAGAGGAGATGATGAAGGGTGAATTGGGGTATCCTGTTTTGGATGCGGTGGGTGGTTTTCCAGTGGTGGAGGGTGACGAGATTGGTAGTTTGGCTAGTGGTTTGGGAGGGTTGGGTGTGAGCATGTCCATGTCGACTTCGCCCACTTCGGCTCGTACTTCCAATGCTGGCAATGTTAGTAGTGTTGAAATGGACAAGCAAGAACGACAACTGTTGCGAAAAAGAGGTATTTTGGCAGACTGCACCCTCCTCGATGGACCATTTAACAATGGCGTACAACTTTTCAACCCCACATCCCAACCTTCCACGACAACATGCACCACCTCCGTCCATTCCGTAGCCATCCTCGCCGGCCCCCCCGTACCCAACGCCGTACTCGCCATCCTCGCCGAACGCGGTCCCCTCGGCGATGCCTCGTCCGGCTCTGGGCTATCCTTTGTCCTGGGGCCGGTACCCACCAATCCTCAGAATCGCGATGCCATTGTCGCCTTGGCGCCGGGTCATGGCTATTACGGTAGCACTCCGGACGATGGAGGCAAAGGTCACGGAAGCGGAAGGGGAGGCATCATGGGAGGAGGCGGCATGGGCAGAAACATGCACGAGATGGCCCCGCCGCGATCGCTTGGTATTCCTGTTTCGATCGGTATTACGCTGGGAGTGTATCCCGCTGGGCGTGGCAATGGGAGCAGTGGTCACGGCTCGTCGTCTTCGAGTGATGGGAATTACGAAACGTGGATTGGGAGCGGGGAAGAGCACGCGGCGCACGTTTGTCTGCAGGCGCTTTTGGGGCGGGTGGCATGGACGTTTCATTCGGGGGATACCAAGGTGTTGGGCGGAGGGAATCCTGCTCCGCCATTATTTGCAGAAGAAAAAGACAACGATCCCAAAACTACGGTTCATTCTCAAAAGAGGAGAATAATCTGCCTCCCTTCCGCAGCACCATCCCGCATCGGAGGCGCCGACGCCGTTCCCAAAGTGGGAATCGTTCGTCCCACTCCCCCCAGCCCTCCGTTGCCACCCACGGGGATGGAGATTACGGGAAATGCAACCTATCGCAATGTCACTTGGAACTACATTCAGCGCGAAGAAAGCCGGGATTCCATCACGATTGGTCCCTCGCTATCGGTTGCCAATGGGAGTGGAGCGTACAATCTCAATGACAATCCTCCGGTATCGTTCCCTCGTGCCATTCAGGCGGCCAATGCCATTAATTTATCCCTCCTCCCCTTTCGGCTGGCATTGCCGCACGTTGGCAACGAAGAAGTGAACGACGTCCAACGCACAATCCACATTGAAAGTTTCGCCCATTTGAATGACCTGCTGTGCAACAATGGAGAGTTGGCCGGACGATTGATCCGGTTGGTCACGGAATGCATACGATGCGGAGGAAGTGCCATGCGAGATGAGGCGCTGCAGAATGGTGTGATTCACGTGTTGGCTACTTTGGTGAGGAAGGTTTTGATTCGAGGGGCTAGATTGGGGTTGTTGTCGAGCGATGCGAGTGGAAAATCAGCTGCGGCATCCGCTCCGGCGGTTGGGGGATCCGGTAGAAGAGCGCCCTCTGCCGCAAGGAAAATGGCAAGCATGAATGCATCAAAGTCGAGTTCTTTGAATGAAAACTTTGACTACGATACCGATCACGATTCGGCGTGTCCGCCCCGGATACCACGGGCGATTGCCACTGCCATGGTAGGTTTAATTGACACTTGCTGCGGTCCCACCTTGGAAACTAAAAAGAAGAGCGGCGATCATATCTCCTCCTCTGCATCATTCATTGTCAATCCATGTCGTGGTCTGTTGAGAGTACGTCGAGCGTCGGATTTGGCATTGACCGCGCTTTTTGGTTTGGCCATGGACTTTGACCTTATTGGGAACGACCCTGTGGCCGCTGCCCCTATATTGAAGGCGTTTGCGAGCCGGTACTGTCCCGTGGATACGGCATCCATGAATGGGGATGGAGTGGGAGTTTTCAATGAGGAAGATTATGGGTCGTTGTTGAGGAAGCAGATTAATCTTCAGTACTTTTTGGATTGTCTTCGGATACGTTTTGATCATTCGGTGGTGACTTCCTCCAAGTTGGCGTCGCAACAACAAACGTCATCCTCCTCTTCGAATGCAGCAACGACTCAATTGGCGGTTGAATCGATTGCATCGTCCCTATCGGATATACTTTACACCATGCTCCTCTCCACTCTAACATCTACCGCCGGCGTCTCCGTCTCTCGCGGAGAACGCGATGTCGGCGCCCTGGTCGCAACCCTCACAGAGTGCCCCCTCGGCTCCGTCTGCGCACACGTGGTCACCACCTCCATCGCACGACTGTTGGTCAAGTGCGGCGTGATGAGTTCCGTTTGCCTGGGAGTTTCATCGGCGCCGCAAAGGAATAGCAGGCGAAAAAGCCATCGTAGTCGGAGGGATCCGGGGGATATTGCGTTGGAATCCAGGCTGGGGCGGAATATGCTCTTGTGCCATTATCATGATATTGTGGCGCCGTTGCTTTTGAGTCGGAGTACCCCGCGGTTTTCGTCGTTGCAGCAGCCGAAAGGAGGGAGCAGCAGTAGCGGACATGACGATGAAAAGAAGGAAGGTGGCAAGGAATTGTCGCAGTCTATTGATTTTACAAGCAATAGTGATTCTGATGAATCATCTCACCAAATGGACTGGACACATCATTGGCGTCTCTCGTTACTTACTTTTGCTGTGCGTTCCAGTAGCTTTCTGTTTTTCATTGTGCAGTCAATTTCGCACCCATTTTGCTTACACAATGTCTTCTTTCTCATTTCAGTGGCTAAGCTCTTTAGCTGGCATGGAAGAGAGTAAATCAATATCTACGTCTACTGGACATTTGCTCCTGTTGGCTGGAAAGGCCGGTTCGCTAGACGGGGCAATTTTGGGAAGCAAACACAGCAAGAAGACTTCTGGAGACATGCTTGCTGTGCTGTTACACTTTCTCGTCTTAAGTTCATCAAGAGAGACAGATCATAGGTAAGGGATCAGCTCTGCTTTCTTTGATAATGACTTGCGATATATTTTCTGCCAAAATCTGACCCACCTGAAGTGTTATGGGAAATAGGGCGGAATCAATTTCGAGGAGGTTATCAGCGTTTGCGCCACTCGTTCCAGGGATAGCGTTATCATTGCTTTCGTCATCCATTCATAGAAATTGCCCAAACGATGTCCACATGGGGGTGAAGATGATGATAATCACTGACAAAACCGCACTTGCCGTAGACACGTTGAAAGAACTTTTGACTTTGCTCAGCCTTTCTATTCAAGCTCTTTATGGGAGCAAGAAGGGGGGCCTGCTTAGCGCAAAAGCCGGCACAAAGGGTGGCGCTCATCTGAACAGAGCGAAAAAGGTATTTGTATCGGGCGCCAAAGAGTATGTTCCAATCCTGTTGCAAGTTGTGTCAATGCTCGATGAACCCATCCAATTATCTCGCCATTTAGTTGGGATCAAGGGTGCAACACAACAGAAAAAACTGATTAGAAGACTATCTGGAAAAAGACGGGCTAGCGTCGACGCCGGCCGACCCTCAGAGCCAATCCAGCGTAATCGTACCGATTCATCCGATAAAGACTGGGTCGACGTCCATCATTCTCCTAAACGGGAGCCATTAGCCACGGGAGATATGCCTTGCTCTGATGATATTTTGCCGCCCGCGAGTCCAAGTACATCACAGTCGATATCTAGTACTGTTGACTCTGATACAAAAAGTGTAGAACCCAAGAATGGGCCAAGTCTTGAGCAAAGTGTCTACGACGACCTATGTTCAGTCCAAGACATGGCACTCTATGCTGTTTCTCGATTAGTGGCCCAGGCAATGAAGTATGGCGGAGGAGAAGCGTCAACCGCAGTTTGGCGCAGCGTTATTGCGTCTTTGTCAGGCAACAGCCTTTTCCAATCGGCACCAATGAATGATAAGAAATCCATGGCTGACGCAAAAGATGAAGGAGATACGTTGAAGACTGTACAGCGGAAAAAAAACGAGACAACTCTTTCAAAATCCACCCTTAGTCATCTTGGCGCTCTAGTCCTATCAAAGTTTGCTCGACATCATGACCATCGACTGGAAACTTATAGATCGCCATGGAATCTTGAGACGTGCTCTGCCGTTGCGCGCTTGATGGACTTGGTTGAAGAAAAACAGTTACTTTGTCAGCCGGATGTAGCTTCAACAAAGTTTAGCAGGCGAGGTTCCAATATTAGCAATGATTCCAGCAGTGGCTTGCGGAAATATGATATTGACCAAGTGCGCCTACTTAAAGCCCTTCTTGATGTCATGGCATCTGGCCGCGAAAGTGGAGGATGGTCTCAAATTAAGGTCACACCCCAAGAAGATGCTGGAAAATCAAAATCTAACGAAGACGGGAAAAAGAACGATGTTGCGAACAATAGCAGTATTGGGAAGGCGCTACCTCATAATAATTATGAACTGTACCATCAGACTTCCAGTGACAAGCATCACCAGTCTAACGCGAAGAAGGCAGACGGTCCCTCAAATTCAAAACTACTTCTTCCAATTTTGCAGTCCTGCGTACGGATTGTGGTTCCTGCTACAGGCATTATTAGAAGTGAAGCTGTTGTAATAACAGCAGCTACTGAAAACTCCCCGTCGACAGCGAAACTCTTGGAGTTAGTCTGCACTGAACTTCATCTATCACTTATTGCGGCCATAGAAGGTTTAAGTTTCCCTGTTTCTCGAGACATTTTTATGAATGCCATTGCATCCCTACGTCAGTCTATCTCACACCACAAATATGTGGGAGATTCTAAAGCAGTTGTGCTGTGCAGTACTTCAGTGATGGCCATAGTGAAAGCAATGAAGCTTAGGTACAAAGAGGAAAGTACCCGCAAAGAAAAGGCATCTTTTGATGCTTACGAAGATGACGTTTCTGAAAGACAGAGTGAAAAGTCGGAAGCAAAGGCAGAATCCACTGATTCTATCAAGAGCGCAGGAAATAAAGAAGGACTCCATTCTCAAGTCATTGAGAATCTTATTTTGGGCGAGAATCTTCTCCCGAAGAACGATGCTGATTTTGTCTCTTTTCCAGGAGACGTCAATCATGATGATGACCCCACTAAGCTTATCGTTTCGCCGATGGGTTGGTCTCACTACAAAGGTCTTGGAGCTGCATTAATTAGATGCTACCACGAAGAAGCTTTTTCAGAAACCCCTGAGGATAAGGCAAGCTTGGTGCTGTCAATTCTTGAGTCTTACATTGATAACTGGGACAAAATTCAGATACAATTTTCAGCTGAGGCAGAGCTCGTTGACCTTTTTGATGAAAATATCCACCTTGGCTCTACCAGTAAGGCACTAATTGAAGACTTTGACGCGCAAGGTCACTCAAAAGCGCTTGACTCACCAAAAAAGGCCAGTGCTGCGCTTGTCCCCTCTTTGTCGGCATCAGATGCCATGGCGCGCTTCATAGAAGTGCAGTCAATGCTTAGACACCAACACCAATACCTGGCCTTTGAATATTTGTTACGCCGTAGATTTGGCCGAACTGCTTTTGTAGAAAGACTTTGTTGGAAGACATGGATGGACTGCATAGATGCAGAAATATGTAATGGCTTGTGGGAGCGGGTGAGTTAAAACTGTCTTCATCTCGAACTGCTGCTAGTCTACACTGGTGCACTCATATTTGTGCATATTTTTGTGCTTCTCTTGCACCAGGCTGTCAATGATGGAGGGCGCGATTTTAGTAGTAAAATCACAACACTTCCTTTGTTACCTCAGTTTCCTCGGTTCATTCCTAGCTATTTGGATCATTCTCCTTCTAGCACTGATATGGATATAAAATTTGTCAGTCAGAGCATCACAATTGTTGACATTACTAAGAAGGAAATTTCAGAGGAGATGTTGGAGCAGTTTGACAGCTTGAACGAATCTACTGTTGATGATATTATATCAGAGGAGGTATTCAATGAAGAAGAAGCTGATTTACATTTTGCAGAAAGAAGACACTCAGAACCTGACTCCGTAACCTCTGAACCGGATGACAGTGTAGATGCGGAAAACAGATCAGTCAAGAGCGAAGAAGGGACATCATTGAACCACTTGGCCATCCAACAGGGTAGCTTCCATTTTGCTGCATCTGCATCTAGCTTCTCATTCCCCCCGGATAGTTCTTCCCTTAATAGCATGGGTGAAGGAAGGCGACTTGGTGGCGGATCAATGGAAGAGTATTATAGTAGCTGTCTTCAGGTGAAACCTGATTGTAGCCTCAAGTGTACAATAATGCTTACAGAAAGCCACTTGATTATAGAATATGAGGATGGAGAGGGAACGACTGATGGAGAAAATGACTCTCACCAGCGCAAAAAGCGGGGCGAGCTTTCTGCTGCTGAAGCCCAAAAATGTGACGAAGAAAAACATATGAGAGAAGCCTTACGTCCAAAAGCAATGCGATGGAACATATCAGAAGCATCACACATTTACCTGAGGCGTTACAGATTACGTGATTCTGCATTGGAACTCTTCTTCATTCCATCTGCAGGAGCTACAACTGGGGGTTCTGCGTTCTTCGCCGGGTCTAGATCATTGTTCATTGATTTCGGTACAGGTACTTGGGGAAACACAAGGCGGGATGATGCTGCAAACGCCATTATGAAACGCGCTCCAATGCAGACAGTAAAGCAATGGCCTGACAAATCAGGCCAATTCCTTCACGAAGAGCTGAAGAAACTAATGCAAGCTTTGAGCCATGGTGCTATCTCAAATTTTGACTACCTCATGAGTTTGAATGTCCTTGCTGGCCGATCATACAATGACATTTGTCAATACCCCGTTTTCCCGTGGGTTTTATCCAATTACACTGCAGAAGAAGTCCCAGATTTACATGACAGAGCTAACTTTCGTGACATGTCCAAGCCACTGGGTGCATTGAACGAGGAGCGGCTCGCTGAGCTAATTGATCGGTTCCAGACGTTTGATGACCCATCCATTCCTCCATTTATGTATGGTTCTCATTACTCAACAAGCGCAGGTGTTGTTGTTCATTTCTTGCTTAGACTCCACCCATTTTCATCCCTCCACAGGCAGCTGCAGTCAGGGCATTTTGATGTAGCGGATCGTTTGTTCAGCTCTGTTGAGCGTACGTGGGATATGTGCACAGGAAGATCTGCCGCCGAAGTAAAAGAGTTAACACCCGAGTTCTATTCAAACCCTTCATTTCTGAGAAATTCAAACGAGTTCAAGCTTGGAACCAGCCAAGACGGGGAGGTTCTTGGCGATGTGATATTACCGCCGTGGGCAAAAGGAAGTCCCGAAAAATTTATTGAAGTTATGCGTCTTGCATTAGAAAGTGACATCTGTTCAGAAATGCTGCCTGACTGGATAGATCTCATCTTTGGTAGAAAACAACAAGGCAAGGCAGCAATCGAGTCACACAATGTTTTCTTTTATTTGACCTACTATGGATCTGTTGATGTTGCAAGTATCGAAGACGAGGGCTTGCGCCAGGCAACCGAGCTTCAAATTGCTCATTTTGGTCAATGTCCAATGGTAAATTTCTACGTGAACAATTTAACAACGTTTAACACAGCACCTGCTCTCAGGCTCTCACCAATGTATCGATTATTCACAGCAATTATTTTACAGGCCTCACGCGAAGAAGCAACCCCGGGAGAACCACAGTCGCCGTCAGACTCTCTCTGATTTGTATGACATGAAGTCAGCACCATTGAGCACTCACAGATCACTTGATCAGATAATGTCAAAGGGTGGGGATAAAGAGGGTTTCAATAGAACTCTGCCTTTTATGGATGCACCTCTGTCTTACTGGGTAAGCTTTTTGAGTTGATTCTATCAACCTCAGAATCGACCGTGTCTTTGACTAAATTCTCATTTCGTTCAACTTCGTATACTTAATAAATCAGGTACATCTCGGGGCTCCTCCACCAGGGCCTCACGCACCTCTTATTTCCATACGACTAGCACTGGCCGATCGATGTCTAGCTGTGGATTCAAAGGGTATTTTTCATTTCTTCCGATGGGCTTGGAAACCTGACTTTGAAGACGATGAGCTCTCAGAAAGAAGTGATTCTGACACTTCCCATGAAGACACCATAGACAAGAGTGACATTTTTAGTGACAAAGGTTGCTTTGTGGCACAGCGGGAGCTGTTCAGTTTTCGTAACATTCCTCGCTTACCATATGCCTCCATGGAAAAACATGAAGATACTCGGCAAGTGACGGTTGGTATTTCGAAAACTCTGTTTGCAAACCGATCTCTGTTGCTTGTTGTTAGTGATGGCGATGGAAAGGGTGCACTAGCTATGCAACTTGTAGATCCAATTAAGGGAGAAATACGGGGAGAAGTGATTGTTCCCTCGATACACGCTGACTGCATCACATCGATAGATATGGATCCTATCGGCACAGCTTCAGGACAGGGAGGAGTCGGTGGTGAACTTGTAATTGTGGGAAGTGCTGATGGAAGTGCCACCCTCTGGCGTTTCATTTCTTCGCACTATTGGCCTTTGAGACCACGCCTTAGGATGATGGGACATGGCGGTGCAGCAATAATCGGCGTAGCTATCTCGAGTTCCCTTGGGATATGTGCCAGTATTTCATCCAAATTATGCTGTCTGTTTGATGTTGGCAATGGTGCTATGATTAGAAATTTCAAGCCCCCAAAACCAGCTGGAAAGGGACACTTGGAGACTGTCACAGATCGTAAAATTGTGACCACCTTTGCGGATACACCAGCCATTTGTGTTGGCATCTTGGGCTTTGTTATTGTTGTGTGCTCTACAAAGTTAATGCACGGGGAAGACACGTTGAACGAAGTCTTGTCATTAGAGCTGTTTACTGTGGAAGGAAAGCACATAAGTTCTCGCCTACTAGAACCCCACAGGGGTATGCCGAGGAAAATTTTCCCAGCAGTAGATGGACGAGCAGTTTTTGTTTGTGCCGGAGGAGGGGTTTCAGTACATCTTGTGTCCTCTATCCAGCCACTTGTCACTATTGATGAGTGGCATCTTGTAGAAGACTCCGGGAATGATCCGCCAGCCCAGCAGGTCATGTATGATCTTGACTTCGGACCCACCCTTGCAAGGCCAGTTGTGGCTGCAGCTGGTTGTTCTGCAGGTACACTGCGCTTACATGCATTGCGAGGCATTAGTAAATGGAGCCACGAGCACCAACGTCAAACAGTGTCATCAGCGGTTGGCAATGTGCTTGCACTGCCTGCACAAACTGTCAAGAATGCATTGGGTGGAGTATCATCATTTGGATCTAGTTTCTTTGGCTCTGCGAAAGAGATCGCTGGGGAACTAAAGGAGGTTCATCATCTGCGCCGTATGTGGCGTCGCAATAAGTAATGTAATAGTACAAGTTCGAAGTTAATCACAGTAACCACCTTACCTACTACTGACTACTTCTAAGACTGGGAGGGGCAAGCGTCATTTCGAAATCGGAGCGGAACAAACCCCGTGACGATTGTGGTGACGGTAACTTCGAGGGGTTTTTCAATTTCGAGTCGGAGTAGGTTTCACCACCCTCTGCAACAGTCGTCAAGTATAAAATAAACATATGTGTGGACAATTATTATTGGAGTCTATTGATTATACTATATTATATTATATTATGCAGTTCCCTAACTTTCCCTCAGTGAAAGATCTCATCGTCGGTTGGAAGACTCATCCGGCAGGCATTGGTTTGGGTGTTGTGATAGAAGACCTGCTTTGTCTGACCCTTTCCTGGAATTGATGTGCCGACAGGAATTGCAACCTATTGCAACCCATGGGAACCACTTCGTGATCTCGTAGTGTTGCTGTTCGCCATTATATATTCCCACGGCACACCATATCCCAAGGTGACTAGAGTACCTTAGTGAATTTTTTCCACAGAAACTCAGAAATTAGAGACTCTGGTATTGTTGGCGCGCACTTCGACTTTATTTTTGTTGGCGCGTAGTATGCATCATGGGAAAGCTTCGGGTTCTTTGTTTCATAAGTGGGAGGGAGCATATTTCGGCATCGGCGCGGCGTGCTGCGGCTAGGACGTTGTGTTCCAAGGTTCGGTGATTGCTCCTCCGGGAAAGTTGGGTATCATCCTTGCCAATCGTGCCGACTCACGTGGTATTGTTGTCTCTGGGGTGCACACCTCCATCGTCTTGGCGGATCAGATGTCGCCAGAAGTTGGACCCCCACTGAAACTTCCAATTGTATTGCAGGTGCTTCTATCTGCGAGCTTTAGTTTTACTGAGAAAGTTTCTTGATCTGGGACTTTCGGCGGTCAACCTGGCTCTCTTGGTGGGCGCAACCACCCAGTTTCATTCCGAGTGATGACTTCAAGATGTCAAACGATAATGGATTGATTCTGACACGTTCGAGAGTTTCTAGTGGAATGTCTATAGCCCTTTGCCATTCACTGCATTTTGATTAGCCTTATTTCCCTTAAGAAAGACGCTCCAAGGCTCTTTGGTCATCAATTTTTGAAGTACCACTGTGGCTCGTACAATTCCCGTCCTTGCAGTCTTTCTAGCAGTTGATATTCTCCCACGTCTCCAAGTGTTATTGTTGATTTTTTTCGATCACTTCGTGTTCGGCAGAGCTTTGACTTGTGGGGTCCAACTGAATTCGCTTTTTCTCAACTCTGTCGAGGATGATCCACACACAATATAGTCTGAATTGACCGATTGAACTCAGTTTTGAATTTGAGCATCGTCGAAGCTTCTAAGGTTTCGCGGTGGGGTGGGAGCAGAAGCAATGCCAATGTTAGAAATGACAAGGCTAGCGAGCGTTTTGACCAAGGTGAATGGGTGCCAGGAATGACAAACAATTCAAATGGCAACGGTCCAGATAATGATCAATGTATGGACTGCTGCTGTGAGAGGCGGCGGCGCGATGCAAAGAGACGCTGCGCGAGAGGCGGCAGGTGCTCGATGGCAAAAAGTCAAAATTCAAAACACTGAGTATTAATTTACAGAAAATGAGCCACCACCGTCATATCTCCAACAAGTCCCTCTTCCAAAGAAATGCCCAATATGAGTGGATCAATACCTCAAGCACTTTGGCGATAGTGGCAATAAAAGAGCCAAAATCATCACCGTTGCCTCGACATCTACTCTAGCCTCTAGCAGATAGCCAATACGGCAGCCTTCACAACCACACGCAGCATTTCCATGAGTATCTAAAACTTCTTGTGCAATGCAGAGTATCAAGATTGACATTATAGTGGGTCTGGTAAGTTGTGACCTACCTACAACACCTGCCTTGCACATGTTTCAATATTATTGTATTATTTTCAATCTAAACACACACAATTGTTCTATTCATTCCTTCAAATAAGATAGTCTTCAACCAGGGCACCTGCGGCTTTGAATGCGACATCTAACTTAAGGAAAAAAAGAAGAGCCGAGTGATGCATCTTTGCATGCGCAGCAATTCTCGTTGGGAGTCATTCCGTCTTGTCCATCACCTCCATATCTCAAGCAGAATAGTGGATAGTCTGGATCTTCCTTGTAATAGTCACATCCATCGCCATATATATCGTAAAAGCCAGGTGTATCGATGCAAGATGCCGAGCTTGATGGTGCTACGCTAGGAAAGTCCTTTGTGAGAGGATATAATAAAGATATGCCATATTAGGTTGGGTTGATTTGATCCACAAAACAACATGCCAAAGAAATGTTTACTTACAGTTGGGCCATCATCCTCAGTGGGTTGATACGATGGTTCTTCAGGCGACTGTGAATGTGGCTCAGCATCTGTTGCTCCTACTGCATTACCACCAGTGCCATATACTCCACTTCCAACATCTGTACTGTCAATGTTGAATACCCTTACATGCCCTGAGTCAAGTCCATTGTCGTCATTCCAAATGGATCCGATAGCAACGGTGTTGCCATCAGCAGAAAGAGACACGGACCATCCTGACAAATCATTGGCTCCTTCCCCATCAATGT
>JAZGVS010000262.1:0-17090 GCA_037356235.1 Bacterosira constricta
AATCTCACAATTCCATTTCATTGATTGCACAGGTCGAGTTGAAACAATACAAAGAACTGCATGGCAATTGTCAAGTCCCACATAGTTATGGAACACTTGGAGCATGGGTTACGACTCAAAGACAGATGAACAAAAAAGAAGATACAGGCGCAGCATGGGATGAGAGGAAACGAAAGCTGGACGAGATAGATTTTGAATGGATTGGAAATAAACAACGTAGAATACAATCTGGACCTTTTCAGGGCCATTCATAAAAATCCAAGTTTTATTTCTCCAAAAATTATATATTGAAACTTGGTATCGAAAAAGACAGAATCATAAACCCCATTGGTCCAATAAATACGGCCATTGGCAAATATAAAATCCCTATAGATAGTCAAAGGCTCATTTCTAACATGTATGGTTGCCGTCAAAGTATTAGCCACTACCGTTACCACATCGCCATCCCTTGTTAGATCGGCTCGGGTTGCATTGACACTACCATGTACTGGATCGATTGTGTCAGTTTTGCTGCCAGCTTGGATAACCATGTAGTATGGAATGCGGCTTCCTTGCTCTTGAACATAGGTGGACCACTCATAACGGACGGACGGCCCATTCATGTCACCCTCAATTTCAGAAGTGCACTGTCGGCATGATAGAATGTGATATTGATTTCAAAAAGAATATTATGAATAGTCGAAGGTAAATAAACAAAGTCATAAAAAAGGATCTCGTTTATACTCACGACATTCAATGCAAGAATGTACTTGGCTGTGTCATCTTCGGCAACACGTAAAGAGACGATTGAAAATCCTTGATCGGCAAGGTTGAACTGATCTGATAACATAGAAACTGCACTCTTTGATAGCTCCCAGATTATGAAAGTTGAATCCTTTCCTTGCTTAAACTGAATAACCGTTTCTGCTAGACCTTTCCCAATCGCTGTAGATCGAGCCGACCACATATCACTAAATACATCCCGTTTGAGCTTTACATCGTCTTGCTTTTGGTCAAACGTTAGAAAAGGAGTTTTGTCAGAAACAGATGAGTCGTCGTACTTCCAGGTAATGGCTTCGTTGCTAGATCCGTATGCCTCTATATTCTCAAGCTTGGCACTTGGCGGTAGCTGTTGAAGAAGATGGTCAATGCGTTGAGAGCTTTTGCAACTATCGTAGACCTGGACTGGAGCGGTAATGAATTGTTGGTTGAAGAAGTATATGTTCTTATCGATTGGCGAGCGCCAGGCTAAACTATTGGCATTCACGAACTCGATTATATCTAATAGTGTCCAATTTCTGTCCAATTTCTGTCCAATTTGTTTTTATCAGTGTTTGTAGTTAATCATTTTCTTCCTAACGTCATTTTGAATACCGTTTTCTCATTTAATCCCGCCGAGCCTGCCGCCCCGCGATTTTTGTTCGGCTGCTTTTAGCCACGTCATTTTGAATACCGTTTTCTTATTTAATCCCGCCGAGCCTGCCGCCCCGCAATTTTTGTTCCACTGCCCTTTTCCTCCAGTTCATAATTTTTATTTCCCGCAAGCCGCAAGCAACAACTAACCCAACTAACTAATGCGACGGGCCGGGCTGGGATGCGTCGGTGCGAATGATTGGAATGGGTTGGAATGAATGGCTTCTGGGATGCGTCGGTGCGAATGGATTGGTTGGGATGCGACGGGCCGGGCTGGGATGCGTCGGTGCGAATGATTGGAATGGGTTGGAATGAATGGCTTTTGGGATGCGTCGGTGCCAATGGAATACATATTTTTTTACAATTCACAATGTCAGAACTCTTCTTGAAAGCAAGGCGGCGAACAAGCCAAGACGAAGGGAGCGTTGGATCTATTTAACACTCTCAGCAGAGCAGCAGCACTCGAGAAGGTACTAGAGAGGTCTGTACTACAGGTAGGTACACAAACGGATCGGCTGATCTAACTATTCTTGAGGTAACGCGTGGGTGTTGTCGGAAATTAGCAGATAGTGGCGATAGATATTATCATGAGCGCAGCTTCGCATGGTCAGCGAGATAAGTTGCAAATTCCACGCGATGAATCACTAGATAACAATGTCGACTTGACAAAAAACAATGATCCCTACTCCGGAATGGAAGACGGCAAATGTCACGAATTACCAAGGGGTTCTTCTCGCCATAACAATGAACCATGTCCGAATTTTCGTGGAGGGGATTTCCATAGTGGCCTGAAAGATGTTGCCGAAGATGACAGACTGGATGGTTGTTTCGAATCGCAGCTTCTTTTTCAAGCGCATGATTCTTCCAATAAAAATCACCTTTCAGCAGCATCACAGCGATCTTTGTCGGGGAATAAGGATTCAGGGGCTCGTGGATCATCTGCAAGGAGGCATCCTGGTTCTGGCCGTGGGTTAATAGGGCTGCTGAACCATAATGACAGGCCAAACTTAACGAGGGATTTTTCCGGCTCATCTGAAAGCAGTATCGATATCATGGACTTTGGAATAAGCCAGAGAGGGAGAAGTTTTCTGTTAGCTTCTAGTTCAGATCTATCCAGAAATAGAAGTGAGTCAAGTGGCAATAATTCAGGACTCAATTTTTCTTCCCTTGTCGATTCTGATGGCATTCTAGGATCGGGGCGAAAGGGGGGGAATGTTGATCAGTCTTCGTTGGCAGCTGATTATGAGTCCAAAAGTAGGGCTATACCTACGAGAGGATCATTGAAGAATGGGGGTAGCCTTACAAACTTGGTTGATGCGCAGGGGTTTCTTGGGTGGGATAACAGTCTTCGTAAGGATGATGATAGCAGCTCTTATAATTCGTCAGCTAGCATAGGGGACATTTCATTAGGTAGCATAACGGATATTTTGGAAGACAAGAATGAAGAGGGGAACGAATCTGTTGTACCAAAGGATAGTAATGGATTATCTGAAAAGCAACACGAATCTTGGCGTATTGAAGATAATGAGGGAAATTTGTCTGAATACTCCATATCCAAGGCCCCACCTCAAGCAACACGTTCTACATCTGGAGGAAATATCATTCAGAGATTTACTACTGCGTTGTCTTCAAGTTTGACAACATCGCTAACAAAGGAGTCGTTTAACTCGCAAGATACATCACAAGGCTCGAAGCCAGAAGAAATCAAAGGAAATCCAATCAAGCGCGTCCGCCGGAAAAGCCGACGCAGGGGTTATAGTGACGATGACTCGAAGAAAAGTGATGGTTATTTACGTAGTTCAACCCAAAGTGCTGATGCACCCCTTCGTAGTTCTGCCACGAAAGTTAGCTCAGTTTTTAGCAGTTTGAGAAGCAAACGACCAACCATTGAATCAACTGACCTTGATGATGATTCACGACCTGCAATTCGAATAAACAAAGAAGATGGCGTTGAAGATATAAGGGAATTGCGTAGAGAGCTGTATGAGTCTGCACAAAATAATGAGAGAATTGCGACCAAAAGCTGGATGAAAAATGGGTTTCTGTAGAAGGAAAATGAAGTAAACCAAGAGGTGCCGTACATCATCTAGGCCCTCTCACAAAATGCAAGTGACACAGTGGTCATGTAAATTAATACTCAATTAGGTTTGGAAGTTTGTAATCCAACTAGCGTGTTGCGATTTGTGTTATCGGACTATTCATTCGCTGTTCAAACCAAACATCTTGTGGCTCTAGTTAGAGTACAGGAGAAGTGCGTTCTTTCCCTTTGGGATGACCATAATGCTCCTCTTTCCTCCTCTGGAAATAGAATTATACCAGCAATGCTCTCATGAAGCTAAAAGACATAAATAATCTTTTAGATGCAGTTGTTGTTTCTATATTCAGCAACCACGTTCGATTATTAACAAGCTCGTGCTATTATGACGACCCTGTTCTTCTCTTTTGTTCAGTTCTTGTTGTGGCATTGAGACTCATATAAAAGGGAAACTTGTATTGAAATGGATGATGCCATGTTCTTTAGTGTTATATTAAATAATTCTCTCGACGGGCCGACCCGGTTTCTATATATCTTTACTTCTCATTACATCTCGAACTCTGCCGCTTCCCCGCCCAATTGCGTAATCTCGAAGCTCGGTGTGTAGTGCGATACCATTTGGCCATTGCGAAGTCAAAAGTCAGCACTGTTCAAAGTTCCATTGAGACTGCATAAGTTCAATACATCATATGGCTTATCATTGGCAGACTTGCGTTTATATGCCTAAAAGAGCCATGATTTAATAATATGAAATAGTGCCAGTCATTGTTTGTTGCCAGGTTGGTGTGTAGTGTGATACCATTGACCATTGCGTGTTGTAGTAAAAAGGCAGCACTGTTCAAAGTTACATTGAGACTATGCACCACATGGCTACTATAACTATAACGTTATATCAATCATCAAACGCTAGTGATCAAAATTCAAGACTTGGTGACAACCTTGATCATATTTAGCGTAGTATATGAGGAAATGTTTTTATTGATGGGTAAAAGCCAATAAACCTTCATATCGCACCCACAATACACGCCACCTACGCTTCATTGTATTGCTCCGGTGTAGCATTCGGCGAATCAGCATAAACATCCGTAGTCGTCTGGTATAGCATTGGCAACCCCCGTACAACGACCCAAACTCGTTTATTCGGAATCGCTCTATAGCTTCACCAACACTTACGTACTGGCTCGATCATTGACGTGAACCATTAGTCCATGAAGATAACATAACTCTTGTTCTCGTGCTTTTGCAGTATTATTTTGACCTTCCTGCATTCGGCAGCTAGAAGCAGAGCAAATTTGGTTCTGTAAAAAGTTTGATCATCGCATCACCCACATTGACCCCCAAGGGTATACACCCCCATTACAACGCAATTATGCAGTACCACTATTGATTATGAACAGATCAGTATGAAAGTCCCCAGGAAAATAATACACTCCAAAAGAATTGAGAAAATGGATTGTACTATATGAATATTTTACTTTCCTGGACTAGCATGAAGTGTTGAGGAGTGAATTTCGCAAGGAAAATCCAATTAGCATGTGAATTTCATTTGAAAGAGCTTCAGGTTTTATTATACCCGTTCTCAAGTTGGAATGGCGGCAGACTTTATGTTCAATTCCCTTCACTTGATGGGTTTCCCATCGAAAATGAGAGTCTTGGTACATAGGGATGCAACTCAAGAGCCCCAGAACTAGCTCGAGATTGATGGACTTTATCGATGGCCAAATATTATGTTGATTTGCATTCGGGATTTTCCCTCCAAGCGAATACTTGTGAAATGATTTGATGTCCAAACTTTTTGGAGTGCGATAGCTTTTGGCTCCTTGCTTGAGCTGCTTAACAAGTTCCCAAATACCATTCATTTGCATCTCTTCCGACCGCTGAATTTTGGTGCTCACCATATGATTCGATGATGCTAACTCGTCCACGTGTGTACTTGAGAACGGGAAACCTTGAGAAATGTCTTTGAATAATGTAATGGTAGGAATTTTTAGTTCTTGGCAACTCTGGTAGACATTCTTTGCAAAGGCATCGTCTTTTTCTCTGCCACACTCTTCCGGCTCTATGAAACACCTTCGCCTTACAGATTTGACAAAACCTATTATGATAACTTGTTTCACCTTCCTGGCAAAAAGATTGCTATGGGTATCAATGACTTCGCTGACATCACCTAAGCATGCAGTGCACATGATGACGAGAGACTTTTCTGGCGCCTGTAACAAGGCACGTGTTATCAGCTCCACACCAGTATTATTTATATGAGAAGATGGTCTTCCATATTCGGCATTAAAGATCGCAGCGCTAGCAGTCCTATTACTAGAAGGCACACCACTATATGCAACAGGAACTTTTGATAAGATCAAGCTGTCTAGTGCTCCGCGTGCAATGTCTGCTCGTGTCACCTGAGGTGGGCTGACAGCTATGACAGCGACAAGTTTGAGGGTTCCCATTTCCTGAAGCGAAGCGGCGACTGATAGCATGTATTCATCACTGGCGCGATGTCCAAAATCAGCACAAACTATGACATTTGTCTTTAAGCTGTCAGGATCGAGTGATGGAATAGTCATTTCAAGGGATGCTGCCTTTGTTTGTCGCTCTAAAGTGCTGGATGTTTTTTTCAGAAAATGAATCAATTTGACAAGTTGCTGTTCATTTTGACCTTCTGTGAAATTCATCTTGTGAATACTGAGAGCTCTCTCGTAAACATTCCTAGCCTTTTTATCATTGCCCGCGACGCTTAAAACTGATCCATAGATCATGAGGTTGGGGATCATGTTACCATGATTTTTTGAAAATGCCTTTTCACAAATTTCTAAACATTCCTTCAGGAGCCCTAACGAGTCAAATGATCTACCTACTGAGTGGTAGCATGATGCCAGAACGCTTAATGCATGCGCATAAGCTGGGTGGAAGGGTCCGAATACAAATTTTCGAATCTTCACTGCGTGCATTCCCAAAGGAATACCTTCCCCACCTCTCCCCAATGCTTGGAGAGCGTCAGCACAGTAGTTCAGAGATTCTGACACAAGGCTGTGATAAAAATCCAGGTGGCACGTGCGTGCTGCAAGTGCTTTCTTATGAAGACTGTACGCTCGAGAATGATCCCCCAACCCTGACAGTGTGCAACCGAGTTGCGTGAACGACAAAGCCAATTCAAGTATTGTACAGGAATGCTCCTCCACTGCCAGTTCACGATATCCTAACGCTTCTGTGTGCAGGATTTTTGCCTTCTCGAGGTCGCCAGATTTTCTATGTATGTCAGCACATGCAGCCACATGATGCGCTAGCCATACCCGAGAGTGTTTCTCCTTGTTAGCGCGGGCTATTGGCAGGGCATGCTCATACATTTCCATCGCCTCAGAGTATTTGCTTTCGGCCTGTTTCAGCGTCGCCAGTGTTGTGACCACATCTAACTCGATCTCCTCGAATTGTGCGTTACGCTTTCTCTCGGGGACGGCCCTACATTGTTTCAAACAAAATTCGAACTCCATATCTGCATCCTCGTATCTCACCAACTCTCGAAAGCAGGAGACAATTTGCGTCGCAATGATGGTATTTTTCTTGACATTTGCACGCATAACTTTGCTTGTTGATACATGCCCACTGCCCCGGCGAAATCCAATTTCTCCGCAGCCTTATCACCTGCCTCCATGTATCGATCAAACGCCTCATCCCATCGATCAGCCATGGCAAGATGTCTTGCGTACCGAGCATTACAGCCTGTAGGCAAATCCCATAACGAATCAGCTATGCGGCCCTGAATCTCGATTTGTTCATTGGAGATGATGATGGATACCACCGCTTCGTACACTGCCACGTGATTCCACTTGTAATTGCCATTAGTTTCAACAAATATGACGTGACTTACCATCACCTCTTGGAGAGAATAGTGAAAGCCCTGATCATCTTTCAACGTTTTATAATCATCCACATCAAATGTGATCCCTATGCAGGCAGCGACTTTCAATGCGTCCAACAAATGATGCGGAAGATTATTAATTACCTCCAAGATTTCTTCATTCACGTTAGCAGGCAGGGTGTTGAGAAACATCGCTCCAGCATTGAATGTGTCGTGACCATTACGATCGACGGGCAAGTTCAAAGCGACTGCATTTCGTGTTTCGTCAATTTCAATCAAGTCCTTTCGTTGTGACCACAATACGATCCGCTCAGTAAAGAGAGGACAGCCTTTGGCACGATCATACACGCCATCTAATACATACGAATCCACCTGCATAAGCAGATCGATGCAATTCGGATTGCAAAACGAGGCGCGGATATAATATTCGGAATCATGCCTACTCATTTGTTTGACGTGGACATCGACATGCTTGTCAATGATACTCGGTGGAATCGGCAATGGAACGCGAGACTCAGCAATCAATAGCATTTGAGGACATTGTTTCCCTGCGGACAGTAACAGTTCTTCCATGAGATCCCACGAGCTTGTATCAATTTCACAATCGTCTCCATCAGCCTCAAAGACTAGCATGAGTGGCTGCAGGGGAATCATAATCTTGAAAAGCGATGCTGCAATATCCTCCGTCAATGCCATGGGACTCCGTCCCTTCAGCAAACTGAGAAGCTGCTTGTCCATTACCGCGGGAAGTATTCGACCGATCATTAATTGATCTGATTTATTCAATATTTTTCGCTGTACAAGCCGCTGCACCACAGATTCGTCATTTTCTTGTTCCTTGCCGTTGCCTCCTCCACAATCATTTTCCTCCAAGGATTCATCGCTCCGTTGTGTCACAGAGTCGTATGCACGCAATGCCGCAGACACTATTTCCCGAAAGGGAAAGAAGGATGTACGTGCATCATTCGCCGATCGTGACGACGAAAGCACGGTATAACCCAGCCCTTGTCTCTGCATCTTGTCAATCACAAATCGGATGATTTTTTATTTACCCACAAACTCTAATTGTCAATAGACGGTGCTTGCCCTCACCAAAACATGCAAGCTACTTCCACACGGAAAGGACTCACCTTCATCGACCGCCGCTTGAACTCCAAAACACGCAGCACACGGAATGAACAGGACACAGCAGGGGGGAAGAACTCACCTTCATCGACCGCCGCTTGAACCCCAAAACATACAGCCTCACCAGCCGAAATAATCCGAAGCGCTAGCGGGAGAATTGGGTTGTACGATACTCCCAAGACTTCGTTGCGTTTCCTTTTGTTCACTTGATTGATTGTTGTTGTTGGGGTTGTTGATCGATTGTGAATTGTGAGAGAGCGCGTGTGGTGATTGGTGATTGCTTTCGCCAGAAACAGAACATGGCGGGAGTGAAAACAGGTGAAAACTACCGCTTGACCCTTGACCCTTGACCCTGGCCCTTTTAGGTACCTACTTACCTAGAGATACTTAGAGGTACCTAGAGAGGAAGAGGTTTTTTTAGTTTGTCTGGTGGGACACAACATGTCAAACATTAGTTTTGTTAATTAAAACAACTTGGACAGAAATTGGACACGTTTGAAATTGGACAGATTTAGAATATACCCATACTTGGAATGACAATAATTGGCTGTTTAGGGGGTGTATTATATGTTGCAATGCAAATCACGCACCAATCGCTCACCCAGGCAGGAAATGGTTAAGGGGATGAGGATTTTCATTAATAAGCTTTCAAGCTGATCATTTCTTCTTCTAGGAATTGATAGTATCATCCTAGATAAAAGCTTTATAATATTGTAAGGATGTGTCCCGGATCTTCCCAGGATATGTCACGACCACAAGTAATATTTGTCATAAATGATATCCATATCGGGCATGCCCTACATGCCTGCATTCTTTTTTGCCACGACCCACTGAATATGTTATACCAAAAGATATTATGTCTTCTGTCTTCTGTCTTCTATGTTCTGTCTTCTGTCTATGACCGACGGCAATAGTTAACAACCAAAACTATTGCATTCTTAGCTGAATGCTTCTTTTGCTTTTGTACCATGTCAGCTGTTGCAATACCCAAACACGGGGGCTTGAGTAACCAAATGTTGTCACAATGAATAGCCTTGGCCTTGGTCCAACCGTAGCACATCACTCCCCATGTCTTGCAATAGTGTCCCTTCTGAGTCCTTTGGCGCAAGGTGCTGATATGGATGAGGGAATTTATGTGATTTTAGAAAAGAATACTCAATAGCAACGAATCACAATAATTGACTTTGCTTTGAACTGAGACAACCATTCAAAACCAACACTTGTAAGAAATTATCAGAATATGCTTAGTTATTGCCTACCTATTGTGTATTGCATTTGAATTGTGTTTGTGGTGCATAACAATATAGATTAAAATATTATCACCAAGTATCGAATGCTGATAATTATATGAGGTGTTTAGAATTGTCTCAAGCTTGATTCTGAAGCTCTGGTGTATGATGCTAGAATTAGAATGAAAGAGAGCTACGAAACTCTTTCACTTTCATGACAACCATATGGTACAATGATGGGCGACTGGATCATAATAGACCGGAAATAAAAAGACCGGAGATTCTCTGATTATCCGGCGCCTTTCAACAGCCAGTTTCTTCAGCCTTCGTAAAAAAAAAGTGTCTTCCTTTGTTATGCAGGAATCAGTACATATTTGCCAATACATAATTCACTTTCCGTTCATTGCCGCTCCATCGGACTTTACTAGACCTCGCTTTTATATCAAGGCAATGACCATAGGGATGGTAATTTATTTCACTACCAAGACAATTCTTCCACTTCCACCCACATCTGTTTAAATCATGCGATCGGTCCTTTAATAATTGATCGCATAGGTTTTGAGATCATCAAAAATGGTTAAGAACTCGCTGAGAAATAAATTACCATCCATCAATGGTGGGAGGTCCCATACGGTAAGAAATAATGATACTTTTAAACCTCGGTCTCTAATGATTCAGCCCCCAATCTTGCATTGTTCTCACCAATCTTTCAGGTTGGTACCTGTGAGATTAAGACTCAAGGAAACAGAACAATATAGAAAACATTCAGGTTCAGGAGATAGACCAATGAACCAACTGAAAACTTCTTGTGAAATACCAATATCCAACTGGGCATTGGCACTGCACTTAGTGAATAGTAAAAAGATAACATTCTTAATCTTAAGGAGCTAGGTCTGGGTTCAAAAAAGTGCTAGTCAAATGTCAAATCCTCATGCAATGGAAGTATCTACGAGAAAGCGCAAGTATTAGAATTAGAAAGAGAATTTAAGCCATTTCTCATGGTAAAATGTGGACCAAAATTGGCATCAATTGCTCAAAGCTGTTCGAGGGGCAAGTGATTTTCCTGTTTTATTAAGAAGTTTTTCTAATAACAATAACTTGCCTGGTGACATAGGCCCCTCAAGGTACTTATCTTCTGCCTTGTAGAGTATTCTATCTTAGTCCGATTCGGCCCCTCAGACAGCCTCAGACCCTCATTACCTCATCAAAAACATGAATATACCCCGTGTTCAGGTTTTTCGTGACCCCAATTCAGACACGTATCAATGATAGACGCTTCGAAAGACTTCTCGAGGCTACTAAAAATAAATTTGAATAGACAAAAAAGGTGGAATGAAGCCCTGGGGACCTCATTACACCTCTCTCCTTCCTAACATACGGTCTTGGATTATTCTTATGACGGTCCCTTGGTCGTATTTAGAAATATTATAAACAACCGCATTAGCAGCTTCGTACTGGTTAAATGGTTATGGCAACTTTGTCATTTTTGAAGGTTGATTGTTCAATCACTCTTGCATGCCATTCTAATTTTTTGTCAATTCTGAGGTTGAAGGTTCAATTCCCCCAATTGTCGTTCTTTTTTTTGTCAATTTTTAGGTTGAAGGCGGTCCAATTCCCCCAATATTCAATCAACCATTTCTGCTCCAATAAGTGAGCTAGGCCCAGGTGCTGGATGATGGCGGGTTGCGCGTCTACTTTCTAACCCCATGACCTGCCAAAAATAGGAATGCAATTACCCCTCAGTAACTCGTAACTCATGGCATTGCTTTTACAGAGGCCCCCCACCCCCCCTTTGGATTTAAGTTACTGGCTATCTACGAAATGAACCTGGCTCTATTTAGAAAGCCAACCTTTTTAAGTTCTGTATGAATGTAGTATGTAGGTATTGTGTAGTTGGTACTAGCACATTGTTGTGGCAGTGCAAGATTTACAGGTTCGAACCCCATCATCAACCCTTGGATCTGCGTGTCATCGTTCCCGCCTAAAATAGTCACGACTGAATGGATAGGGCTGGTGTGTTTGGTGTGGCGCCAAACTGATTTGGCTCAGCTACAGTACTGAATACCTACATACGTGTAACTCGTGTATCATCCAGTCACACCTCGGAGGCCTATCTAGGAGGCTGAGGGAAAGTTATTTTTTCTGACAGATTTGAAATTGTTGAGGCACTAGATTGATTCATTTGAACATATTTTTGATTTTGCACCAAAGGTATAAATTATTTGTTGCACTTACCCTTTCGAGCCAAAACTTTCCCATAGGAAAAATGTTTTGTTGCACTTACCCTAGGTTCGAATATTTGGTTGCACTTACCCCAATGTCGAATCTTTTGTTGCACTCACGCTTTTCTTTTGTTGCACTTACCTTTCCCACTTTTGATGTCACTCTTTTCATTGGCCCCAACTCTAACATGCAAATACGTGTTGGAGCGCACCATGATGCAGAACCATGATCGCAAAGAACAAGGCAGAGGTATTACAGGAAACGGCCGGCACACCTCCTGCCGAATTAGTTGCTTCACTCACATGGGGGGACTTCCATGGGCTTATACGTGATTGCCCAAAATCTAAATCTAACTGTACTTGGCACCAATTACAGGCNTCGCCGATCGTGACGACGAAAGCACGGTATAACCCAGCCCTTGTCTCTGCATCTTATCAATCACAAATCTGATGATTTTTGATTTACCCACAAACTTATCCCCCCTAATTGTCAATAGACGGTGCTTGCCCTGATCAGCCGCGCAACGCAGAACATCAATCATTATCTCAGCTTTGGATTCGCGAGATGGTATGCTTATGTATGGTCGAACACTATCGCTCAATGATCTGCCAAACATGGGATCCCGATCGAGACGTAATTGGTGCGCCACGTTTTGCTGCAGTAGCTGTTCTTCGTGACATTTCAATGAACTCGATGACGGTAGGGCGGTGGGGGAGCTTGTTTGTGTCGATGGTGCAGTTTCAGTGTTATTGTGTTCATCATAATCGGATTCGCTTACGCTACTCATCATGTCAATCGCAGCCCTATTATCATTGTTTGTGGTTGCATGCTCCACAGCTGCATCCTGCAACAAATGTCTAACCGAATTTGTGGTGACTGCCCCCTTTTCCTTCATCCGATTTTGCAAACAACGAAAAGATTCGATGTCTGTAGTGGCATGGTTGACGTTGCGTTTCATGAAGTTAACACGCGATTTGGCATGATGGTCAGTGAAAGCCCAATCCGCGTTATTAGTTGCGGAAGCAGATCCACCGTTAGTTTGAGGGTGACCACCTCTAACACTCCCACTATCGGTGACACTCGCTTCCTCTTCCGTCGTCCTTTGCGAATCACATTTGGCACTGTCCCATTTAAAGCTGTTTGGAACGCTAAACCACCGTCGTATCTTATTTTCCTCGGCACCATCATCCGAGGCCGAAGACATGAGCGACAAACGCCGCGGATACGCTGGAAGGCTGCTGGTGCCAATAGACTTGGCAGAATCTTTTCGTCCAAGTCCCATGGCACGTAATAAACGCGGCGTATTGCGACTGCTGCCAATAATGGACGGCATAGAATGCGAGAAATTGGGGGAATCATCAGAATCGCTTGAACTTCTTCTTCCAGCAGCTAAACGAATGGAATGCATAGATATATCGGATGCCTGTCTACCATGCATATTTCCTCGCGTGGGTACAAAAATCGGTGGTTTCCCCTCTGTAATAGAATCCCCATCATTATCGTATTGACTCATCTTCTTCTCCCCCTCCATGTCAAGATCATCGTCATCTCCCTCATCAATCATCGGTAGACTCATATCGCTCCCATCATCACCCGAGATGTAGGAAAATGCATCATTGTGCAACCCCATCATGCCATTCTGACCCATACCATCATTCGTGTGCCGTACACTTCGTAGACACTTGTACAAATTCCCCTCATTTGCCTCATTATACCGTTCATTCAACGCTTCCATATTATGATCCTCCTTCTCTACCTCAGCGCTGGTGAACGATTGTCGATATCGATCAATGTCGAGGTTGGGATCACCGTAAGAATCTGATCTAAGGTAAGAATTGCCTTCCTCTCGGTTGACGATTTTGCCAAGGAATTTAGTCGCGCGTACGAACGTTTCTCCCAGTCCCAGTTTGTTGTAGTCGAATTCTTCATCATCGGAACTTTGGGAGGCGTCATCATCGTGGTTTTGTGATCGGCGGGTGTACATATTTCTATATATTTTTGTGGAAGTCACAATATTATATATATGCCCAACAAAATTGAATAGTATTCTGAATAGTGTTGTTTTTTTACTTTGCCAACCCTATAAGTTCATGTTACTATTTTTGCCTAATTTTTTGCTGCTTGCTGAAACGTCTCATGGCAAAGTATCAAACAGAAAGAAAGTACAATGGGCAACGAGCAAAAAATGACGTGAGGCGAAATTCGCTTCAAAGTTCAAATAATAACAGCAACACATTGTAAACATGGGCGTCCCATTCAATTTTATCGCGTTGTATCACATGATATTTTCGGATAATCGATACTCAAGAATATATATATATCTGTCACAGAAACAAAAGAGCACAATACCTCCCCCCTAATTTTGATAGAGGCGTAATCATAATGATGCATCAACGAGAGCCGCAAGGCAGAGCCTGTGTAATACAAACGGCACGCGATGCATACCATAAACGCGTCGATGATTGTCGTCATCATTCGTCGTCAACCTTCGTCGTCATAAACCGCGTCGAGGCACCCACCCCCCCCCCGACTCTCTTCCCCTTTGCAACCCCTAAAAGTAATACAGTGTTCTGGTATCGAGAGGAAGTGCTTACCTTTTATATGCATGGAGGATAACGAATTCTATTTGCTTTCCGATAACAATAATATGTGCTTAGTATGCTGAAGATCATTGTGACTAGGAAGGCGGGAAGGAGATCATCTAGTATTAGGTATATCTAGGGCTGGCAGTGGGGGTTTGGTGACTAAATAATCAAGCTAGATGTATTGTAAATCACCCTCTGGTTTGCGGTGGTTGAGTTTCTGCCGATATCCACGGGGCCTCTAAAATGAATCACTATCTAGGAAGATAAATAACTAGGTAGAGCACGCGATACATAGTGACCACAGGCCTGCCGGACGCTTTCGAGTACCGGACGGGAGGCCCTTTGTTCGCTCCCGCCAAAATGGTGACGTGGTCTACATCTGTGGCTTTTTTTTGGTGCTGGTGGTTGAGATAAGGAAAAGAAAAAGGAAAAGGAAAAGGAAAAGGAAAAGAAAGAAAAAAATGTGCAGCGCAAAGCCCCAGCAGTATCTCTTGATTTAATCATAGATATTAGTGGTGTGGTAATGGAGTAAAATGTGCATTTTACAACCCAATCTCTTGGTAATCTCAGGAACAAGAAACTCTATTTGAATAAGGAACAACATCCTTATCACCCCAACAACTATAACAATGTTATTTAGTAAGTGTGCATGGATTTTAAATTCATTCTCACTCACCATTATTATACAAGTACATTAATCATGCACAGGAAAAATCAACGATCAAAACTCGTCATCGTACACCACTCATAATCTACCGTCATCAAACAGCCATCGTCATGGCGCACATTGATATTGAACTCTTCTGGGATCTATGGAGAAGAACTGGGACACTGATATTAAAGTCACCATCCACAAAGCATGCTTCGAAAAGACTCACAAGAATGGAAAGAAGATCCACTCCAAAATCACTCCCGATTCTGGTAAGTTGTCTATCACTTTAGCACAGTTTGAGACAGCATGTATAAGGAACAAGACTGGACTGGGAAGGAAGCCCTCAGTCACTTCCTCCAAATGTTATCTGGAGACATCAAGGTGTCTTGGGAAGAGACAACTGAGACTGATTACTCTGATGAGAGTACCAAAACAATCCCGACCTGGCCAACAGCGTTGGATAGGTGGATATGTCACTATCTCAATTACCCCAAGCCTCATGACTCCATGTTACGGTACATTGAATCTTCTTGCAACAAGAAGGCCTTGTCACCAGCCATCAGTCATTTCCGCTACTGGAAAGAAAGTCTTAAAAACACGAAGAAGCTTTTAAAAGGTGTGAAGCCCAATCTGACCAAAGAAGAGTAAAAGGAATGATTTTGCCGCTCTTTCTGCCAGCCGCATCACAATGCTTTTCTGTCTGCAGGAAAGACGCTCAAAGACAGCACTCTCAAAGAGATTTGCGAGTTCATACGCCTCCGTCAAAAAGAAGATTTGGACAATGGGGTCATTGACCGCTTGACATGGAACCAGTCAAAGCGTTGCAGCGATGACCAATGGAAGAAGCAGCCATGGACAGCCTAATCTTTACCACCACAGTGCAGATTATTGCCAGTGTGACGATGACCGCAACTATCGCCCAGCAAGGAAGTTGCACTGCAAGGGCGATGGACACCGCAGTATGATTGTCCCTCCTCTCGTCGCCAAGACGAGCGCAAGCCATGCACCACAATGACAACAGGCGTGATACCCACTGAGATGACCGCCGCGGAAACAGTAAGTTATACTGTGATGATAAGCGCGATTGCAATGTACATAAACCATGCAAACACACTTGGGAAGAATACATCACAAACCCTGCAAACAAGAAACTAAGTCACCGCCACGAGAGCCATGCTTTGACTGCCTTCGCTGCCACAATGATGATTGTAGCAAGAGCAGCAGAAGTGCCACCGATCATCATCACAGTTTCAGTGATGACAGTGATGCAACTAACATATCGTATGACAAGAAGAAGAAGAAAAAGGCTGCAGTAGTCAGGCAGAAACTCGCAGCAAGGAAGCCTGCTGACAGCAAAAATCTTGCCAGGAAGCGATCTCGCCACGCCAAAGAGAAAATGTATTTGGCCATGTCGTCGGATGACAAATTCTCCCCCAAATAGGATGCCGCACCAGCAAATGCGTATGTCTGTAATGACCCGTTAGTACTAAATATAAATAAATGTGAAAGTCCAACTAGTATGACAGCAATCGACATTATTGAAATTCCACTAAAATGTGAGGCGCACATTCTATTTTTGATGAAGATGATGATGTAGAAGTCAGTACTACCGCTACAGAACAACACGATGATACAGAAATGTCTCCTGGGAACGCACAGAAACCTACCCAACTTGAAGTCTACATAGTGTATCCTGAAGAGGAAGAAGTAACCTACATGGTACCCCAGTACCTAAGAATGGTAAATCTAGAGACAGTAGTCTCACTGTCTCACTCCCATAACCATTATGGTCATAGACACCACAGGACTTGAGAAATCTAGAACGCTACTGAAAGTACTACCAGACTCAGGTTCAACTAAGACTATGATTAGTGTTTAAAGCTTTACCTAGAGGTACACAAACAATACCGCTAGACCAAGCAAAGGCAGTCAAGACCTTAGCAGGTTCAATGCAGACCTCTCAAATGGTCCATTTACGCGATCTACGATTGCC
>JAZGVS010000263.1:0-14881 GCA_037356235.1 Bacterosira constricta
TCGAAGTGTCCGTTCTACGTAGCCGGTCCATGTACTTAGGATTCAAATCACCCTGTATTCTTTGAATGATCAGGGAGAAAAATATCCTGCAGTAGAGAATTGAGGACGGCGTTTAGGAATACGGTAAACCTTTGGTGCCGAAGTGCGTTCATCAGAGGTTTGCCCCATTCCATGAATATATCGTAATTTGTGGTTTCATGACGATGTGGAGACTTCTTACGTGCTTTGGATGTGTCATGGTGGTGAGGAAGAGCGGTTGCGCGACAGTTACTTTGCGATGGTTACTTGGGGGGTGGGAGGGAAATGTACTTGTATTATGGTGGTCAATTACGAATGGAGAGGGTACCAATCAAGAAAGGTGGACATGTCAGATGTCGTGTCATTTTGAAATTGCAGTTGGTCCATTCCAGAGTTTGGGTTGGAGAATTTTGGACCGGTAATCATTTGAAATGGAAAGTCACAATATAATAGAGGTAGTTTGATACTTAGTGATTGTTAATGGCGCGGAGTCAAGCATTGTTGGGAAATGTCTAACGATGTCATACAAAATTACAAATAGTAATAAAATGTTGGTTGTACTCTTCATACGATTTAATAATTTAATATATCTACGTACAAGTTGCAGAATCGTCAAGAGTTTTCTGATAAAATATGGTACGAGCGTGTTGGTCGTATGGTACTTTTACAATACTCGTAGATAAATAACGCAATCGGGCATGATATTATTGTGAAAGTGGTGTTATAATATCACCGAACGGCAAAAACTCCGAAAGCGGTGCAAACCCGCTTTCAGATGCAGACTGTCTCACAGTGGATCCCAGTTTTCTACCATATGAGCGCAGAATCCCAAACATTGTTTTGCCAGCCATTGCTTATATATTTTTGGTTTCTTGGCTAGTGTTGCATCAAGTGCTCGCCATTCAACATCATGCACGTTTATCCAGCCCAGACCACCATTTTTGTTGCATCTCCCCTGGTTGTCCAAAACGCCAAGAGGTGTAGTATAGAAGAGCTCCACATCCTTATACCTGGGTGTAAACCATACATCAATGATCACGTCCATTGTTTGTTTAATCCCCGCCACAATGACAGCTCTGCAGCTGCAGCTGCGCTTTCATGTTGGAGTCAAAGTGTAGATTTGTATAAGTTGGTGGGCGGAAGTAGGCACCGTTGACTGCTGATTTGACAAAGGTGTTACAGACACAATTTAGTTGTTGTTCAATTGTAAGCTCTTGCCAAAGTTTGCAGGGATCTTGGTGAGAGTGCACCCATTTGTATGGCATTTTGGCTTTTAGCATAGATTTGAATTTGATGTCGCAAAGACAGCGTTGTATGTCGTCCTGTGAAGCGCCCATAGAAATTCTGCGGCGGAATTCTTTCAATTGGTAGATAGCACCCTGATTGTCACAACATATTTTTCTGAATGATGGAGTCGAAATATTTTTCTGAGGAGGCCGCAAGCGTGTGAACGACCAGTAACCTGATGAGCTCACCACGGTAAGAACCCGCTTTGGGTGATCTCTAAAATAGGATCCATACAGCCTGACTTTCTGTTTTGTGTAGTAAAATGCCTAACCTGCTCCACTGATTAGATGTGCCACTTCACAGTTATATATCCGTCTGTGACCCAGATGCCAGTGCCATCATTGATTGCATACAATATTGCTCCACATCAAGCTGGTGCCCCATGATACTTAGACTAAAAAAAACCAGAACTGATCTGGCCGGCTTGGTCCAACAGCCAAGGAAGGCCCATAATTGCTGTAGGAGACAATTTGGTCTGAAACTTGCTGTGGCTATGTGGTGCAATGGATAATAGCTGAGCTCAATTTTGAACCCATAATGCTCATCATGTTCTCAAAAAATGAGCAGCACCAGCAGGGCATTGTGAGAGGTCCTAGAGGATAGTAGGGTTCAACGAGTGGGTACGTATTGATGCCTGCTTCAAGCTGGAGACATTCCAGAGAGGTTGGGAGTTTTTTTCCCAGCATTGAGGGCGTGTTGTAGTGTTGGGAGAAAGAGATTGAGACGGGCCATAGCCATAGTTGTTTCGGCTAGAAGCTTGCAAAGGCCAATACCACCAAAAAAAGAATGAAGATATATTCCGGTTCACACCGAGAAAGGGAAGCATTTTGCGGTGTTCTTTTTTCAGGCTGCTGCTTTCCTCCTCTTGTGACTCCAGATCCTCCACTCTAGGTGCATTCGGGCCCAAGCCATAGTTTAATTTTGGCCAGAGCTGGTGAAAGTAGCTATATCAGGCCCAACGAGCAGGGAGTTTTCCAGCAGACAGTTGGTTTTTCTAGACTTCTAGGAGGCCAGTCAAGACACTGCTTTGCTTAGCATAGTTGCTGGCAGGATTCGTCTAGATGCCCAAGGTCTTCTTAGATTCTGTGACTGGGATTTGCTTGATTGGAGCAGCAGTGCCGTCGGGCTGTGGAACAAAATAAATGGTGCTTCGCACCGGCGGTTCTGTAACGTAACACCAATCGGTTCAGAACTTGAGTCTGGGCCGGTGAGTCAAATCTGGGATAGCAGCTTTGCTGCCAACCCCCTGTTGTAGGGGGTGGAGCCATTCCACAGCCCACCAGGAGGTGTGATAGTTACACTAGGGTGCTTTGAGCGACAGTGCCAATACCTCTCATGATCTACCTAGTACTCCAGTAGTACTAGTATTTAATCGACTATAAGATTTCAGATTTATTACAGCAAGACCCACTGACTGTATCCATAATTGCAAAATGATAATGATTTTACTCCTGGTCTTGCAAAACAATTTTGTATATTCTCCATTACTAAGCAATCCTGTTATACGAGATTCATATTGCGCAAATGATCTATTCTTGTGCTCCTTCTTTCGATTGCATCTCGCAGTTTTGGTATCCAAAAGTTGTTTAATTTTTCATTGGTGAAGCAGTTATACCCGAACCCATCAATCGTTGCCTTCTCAGGATTTTTTTCGTTGTTCTGAGGCCAAGGGAACCCAACGCGGCAATCTTTGCCATGTGCAGTTT
This sequence comes from Bacterosira constricta, assembly GCA_037356235.1. Lineage (NCBI taxonomy): Eukaryota > Bacillariophyta > Thalassiosirophyceae > Thalassiosirales > Thalassiosiraceae > Bacterosira > Bacterosira constricta. Next base: position 3,012 of record JAZGVS010000263.1, read on the forward strand.
TAATTTCCGCTTTGCATCTCGTTTTCCATTCAGTTGTGTATTCGGGGACTGCTGTTTTAGTGTGAATCATCACAGCCTGATGAATTTCATCTGTGACTTGGTCAGACCCTCCCGACTCGCGGAAGCGAATGTGCCAATCTTTATTCACTTTTTTTGCTTCCTCCTTTGTCTGGAGCAGTCCAGCTGTCACAGTAGCATAGTGGACGTAATGCGCAAAGACATAATCTGAACGATAGAGCTGTTTCTTCGCTCTTTCAGCCCAACTCGGTTTAGGGGGCTTCTCATTATCACAATTGTACACTTCTGCAAATATACTCCCCTCTCTCACACTAAGGCAGCTTGGATCTGATTCGGTGCCACAGTCCTTATGATTATGAAACGGCCTGCAATGATGTGCATAATGGATAACAATTAGCTGAAAGGAAATGACTGATATCCAAATAGTTTGCAGAGAAACCTAAGAGAAACTCACTCCATGTAAGAACGAATTGGAACTGCGCGCGTAGATTTGAACGTCAATATCTGAGTTCCAGACTTTGTCGCATGGTCAACCACCTCCTTCATATTGTTGTAATCGCCCATTGGTATCAGATATTCATCTTTGCATGGGAGAGAGCGAATGTAAGTGAGGGAAAAGTAAAAACTTAGAGTTTCAAACTTTTCTCAAGCTTTTTCTACTCCGTACCTGTATCAAATGATGCCATCCATTCAGTGTGAGGGCCATACCTTGCTCGACAACTGTTCTCAGCAGCATACTGAGATGATCTTTCACCGGTATTTTCATGAGCAGCTGTCAACATCATTGATCAAAAATCCCCAAGATGAGCTTTTTAGATGTAACAAATTCATGAAAGGAAGAAAGAAAGACACTTACGGATATTGTTGTTGCACACTCGGCAGGGCTGAAAGGGGAAACATTTTTTGAGGATTACGTTACGCTGTTGAAGAATGTCGAAAGAAATGCCAAGACTCACCCAATCAATTCGAGTCACTTCCGAGTCTAAAAAGCGAGGATACAGGGTGGGCTCCAGAGATGTCTCATCCGTGTGAGCGCCTGTATTGTCATACACATAAATATGGTCAAAACCCACAAGCAGATGAAACTCTATCCATTCTATCAGCCGTGTTGTTGTATCTGACACCGATTGGGCATTTCCTCTTGTTGTGAATGAAGCAGATGCCCACAGACAGGCAGTCAATTTGTGCTTTTTTGCTATGATCTCACTGCCCCCTGGTTGTTTGTTAGATGTGGACGAATCTTCGGCAGTAACATTAACAACCACAGGGGGACTACACACTGGCAAGTTTTCCCAGCGCCCACTCGCTTCGATTCGAGGAAGAACATGACCATCACCCCAAAACAGTCGCGGATCAAACCCGTTTTTCATCCTGCGTGGAGGATGACCATTGCTCATTGGTTCTTTGTTGACAGGAACAATATTATTTGTCATGAGGTCATACCAACCAAAATGATTGTCAAACCCTTCCAATGTTTCTCCTGCCTATTGTCATGTTAGTTTGAAAACAGGTAAGTCATACCACAGGAACCATACCCTACGATATACAAAGAACAATGTGACTCACCATGTCAGGTGTGAAATACGACATCTTCTTCCCGTACCTTAATGCAGTCCGCATTGGAATGACATCAACATAAACACTCGGTGTTCCATCGGATAAAACACTTTCACCAGAAGCAATTGCAGATCGCAAATCTCCATTGTCTGGAACAGGACAACTAAATCGTAGTTGTGATTGCCAAAACATTGCGTTGTCCTTCCCTTTTGGTGTAGCCATACTCAAATCTCCAAGATCTTTGCGATAGTTCTGAAGAGGGATGACACCCCAGATGAGAAAGGAGAAAAACTTGCATTTTCGCAACAAAATATGAAAAAAGTCAAGGTACCCTGTACTCACCACAAATTCATAGTTATAGTCATAAGTTGACAACGACTCTCCAACAATCAGCGGCACAGGAGGGGACTTCGCATAATCCATAGCTCGAAATCTGCAGATGAAGCGAGTGAACATTCCGTCAGAGTCTGCTTCTTCGTGCGGTGCAAGACGATACCTGGTATTTGTCATTTCATTTTCACCAGCCCATAAATTTGGTGCCAAATTCTTCGCTGTAGCTTCATCGATCCGCTTTACACTTACAGGTTGCATGATTGTTACTTGCGGTTCCAAATCATGTATGTCCTCCCAATGAGCTTTCCCAGAGTTGCATCGTCGCTTATTTTGTGCAATGAAATTAACTACTGTTCCCTCAGAATTGGGGAATACATCGTGTATCCACGGCAGAAATGGATCCGCATTGACAGGGCTTCCTTCCTTCGCCTCTTCCCAAACATCAAGTTTTCCAGAGGAAAATGTAGCGTAATTGTTGACGTTTCTAGACACATGCTTACCATAACCACGGTCAACAGGTAATTTTGCAGGCATTTCGTTGCAAGATCTGAGCTTATGTCCATATTCAAACATTCGAAGCTGTAATTTTTTTCATGTCACGCTATGTGAGCCGTTTTGAAAACAAAGTTGAAACGACGCAAATGCAGGTAATATTATGCCGTGTACTGACTCACATCTTCTGGCGATCCTTCACGCACTGGAAGAGGAACATAAAATTTAGCAGGCCTCCCGACATCCACTCTAGGTCTTTTTTCGTCCAACTTTCCCTTGTCAATTGTGCCTGGGGCCGTGTCATTCAATGTTTTTTCCACATACGCCCTGAGTGGTTGAAATATTGCATCATGGCCATGCAATGAAAGGGCATCTTCAGCCAACTTCCGATCGAAGGAATAGTGAGCCCCTTGTGATTGATGCTTAGTAGAGGAGGTTGGTAAATCATCTGCTAAGTTACCGGTCTGCTTGATTTGTGCATTTGCAGCACCACTAGCTCCATAATTTTCTGCAGGCGACCCAGTAAAACGGCTCAACTTCTCAGCAAGATAGAAATTGAGAGCCAACCACATTATTGAACCCCATAAAAAACATTTCTGCCAAGGAAATCCCGGCCGCCTATTGCTATTGGGAGTAAGGCCTTTCTTCATTTCTTTTTCAGTCGAGCTTCTATACCCCACTGCTCTCCGCTATCGATAGAGTATGTGCGAGAGAGGGGTCCGTCGGTCGGGTGCAGTCGGGTGTGGTGTTCTGTGGTGTTGGTGGCGAAGTTATGTATGACTTTGCTTGCGGGGGGCGGCGGGCGCAGTGGTTCTCAGATCTGGGTTGGTCAAATAATTATGTTTTTTCAGATAGTCCTCTCGTTTAAAGTAGTGTTAATTGTTATTAAGAAATCTTCCATAACTAATTTTAGGAAATATTCCATAGCTAATTTCGAACTGGTGTGGGCAGGCAACTGCGATGTGAATGATCGTGCTGAGCTACCACAGTCAACAACATGTTCATAAATTTCTTTGTATTATCAATGCTAAGAGGAGGAGGAGGGCTGAACTATTTTAAGCTTCATCGACGGATACCTCCACCAGTCCCACCCCCATCTAAAATGCATGTCAAACTCTCACTTTCATACAGCCTCATCGTCTCTTCAAGTGAATTGTTTGATATTCCACTATACCTGGCCAGAACAAATAAATGTCCAGCTGTGCCAGCATCATCAATCAGTGGTTGACCAACAACTCTTCCTTCCATCATCCCAGAGAGGGAAGACACTTTGTTGCATCCCCGAATGTCAAGTACAGCTAACTTTAAGAGTTTTTTCCCGAGTGCCGAGGCTACAGCATCATCCATGCCTGGGCAAAAGGGTACAGCAAGATGGTCCAACGTAGAAGCCAACTTTGACAACGTGAGAATCAGGCCCGGGCCAGATATATAGGGAGAGAAGCCAACCCCCAAGCCACGTAAATGACCAGCGGTTGCATCAACTAAGTCTTCGAGTGCTACATCAGTCCAACCCAATCCAGAGGCATAAAGCTCCTCAAATCTCCCCTTCTGTGTTGATGGATGGCCCTGGATCAAAGATACCACTTCGTTAGGATGAACATTAAAGCATCCTCCTAAATCCAGTGCGGACAATTCAGGCAATTTTGTCAATGATGCAATCCCCTTCCCAGTAAGCTTTCTGCAATTCTTTACACTGAGACGCCGCAGTCGGGGAAATGAACCCCCACAAATAACATTAGACAATATCGTGTCTGTCAGTCCGTGCACACCAGTAATGTCCAATGTTCCAAGACAGCTGCCTACATTTGCTTCTTCCATTGAGCGAAAAGTAAGAGTTGACCCAGCCGCAAAATTATGCAACGATAATGATCCAAGGGGTAGAGACTCATCAAATGACGCTGACGCTTTTTGTTTTTTCTTCGACTTCTTTTTTTTCTTCTTCTTGGGAAGAGGTGTGGATTCCTTTCCAGTAACAGCTGATACCCATTCACGAAAAAAATGGACTCCCATTCGAGAATCCGCCGCCCGACCAGACTCAACCAGTGCATCAATAAACATCTGTAAACATTCCACTGCATGGTTGCCATTTTCAATCGTCAAAAATTCATTAGTCGTTTCACCGCTAGTTTCATCTTCAGCTTCACCAACACTCATTAGGGGCGCGATGTTCTCAGAATTTCGAGGCGGATATGCGGCCAAACTCCAAGGGCAAGCGATGTCCACATCATTTGCGTTGGGACGGCTTACCCCCGGATACTGTTGAATGGGGCGCGGTGAATCACGAAGAGATCTTAGCAGACGAGATGTCACTGTTGGTTCCTTAGGAGGTGGCGGAAACGATGCCTCTTCCTCACCGCCATAATTAATTGGTGCGGAGCTCTGCCTCCTCTTATTTTTTAGGATGGAAGAAGATTCTTGCTTTGCGTTATCATCTTCGTCGTCGGTGTCACTGTCGCTGTCGGCGCCGCTGGTGCGAGCACGAGGGCCTCCAAATGTAATCTCGGGATTGCAGGTGATGGGCCCCACGTTACGGAGCGTTAGGGTGCGTAGGGAAGGGAATTCACGCACCATGATTTCAAGGAGGGTTGGCGGATGGCGCAGCTGTTAGTTGTTGGCAGTCGTGGTCACAGGTTGATTGAGGTTGATTGGGAGATCAACGACGACGTAATAGCTCGTGCCTGCTCGAGCGCAATGGGAATTGGCGACTATATGCGATAAGACTAATTATTGATACGAATTCCTATTTTGAACTGTATCAGTATAATCGCCAACAACTATCGCGCACTATGCATTACGTATCATATTATCGCGAGAGTCGAGAGTCTCAAAATTCTCCACACAGCCATCCTCCGTCCACAGCCACAGCCACAGCTCAACACTATTTCTCCGACAAAGAATTCTCATATCCGCCTCTTCTCTTGCGCTTGCCATTCCCTCACAATAGACTTAGTGTCACCAATCGTATCCACACCATCGGCGACGATGGCGTCCAATTACTGCACTGCACCACTGTCATTCATCCACCGCGCCACAACATTGGCACAGCGCCGGTCTCGTCTACAACCACTGAGAAGGCACCTATCGCACCACAATCATACTAATGGGTTGTTTTATTCGGCAGCCTCTTCCATACCGACCTCGATCAAACCGCGTGAAATATTCGATAACAATCGCAACGGCATCATACAACGGCCATTTTTTAACCCAAATCATGCGACGAACACTGCAATTGGTAGATCTCGGACAATGGTAATGGTGACTAAGACTTCTTCCTCGGACCAGGACGTTGAAACAAATAACACCACCACCACCACCACACCAACCACAAATGATACCACAGAAGCAATTAATACAGAGGGAAAGCTTACCATAACAGCAAGCTGCGCATCACGCATCCGACAATTGGCATCCACCCGTCCCAATCCCGAACTTGTGTACTTACGTCTGTTCGTGGACGCAGGAGGCTGCAGTGGATTTCAATACAAGTTTCTGCTACTCTCGGAGGACAATAATGGCAATACAGTTGGCGACGACGGAGAGGAAGAAGATGGGACGATTGATCCAGAAGAGGATATCATATTCGTCAAAGATGGTATGCGCGTTGTCATTGATGAAACATCGCTGGAGTTATTGAAGGGGAGTATCATTGATTATGTTCAGGAGATGATTCGTAGTTCGTTCGCGGTGGTGGCTAATCCCCAGAGTGAGAGTGCTTGTGGGTGTGGGAGTAGCTTTGCTGCGAAGAACTTTGAGGCGAATCCCGCTTTGGATTGAAGGGGGGATTTTAGCTTTCGGTCAGTTTTGGTTGCATACTAAACTGGTTTAGATTGGATTAGGCAGGAGATGCATTTTACAGTCAATATCAATTACGAAATTTTGATTAGAGATGTATCATTTGGAGAAAATTAAACAAAGGAAGATATCATCTCTACACAGCGACTCAAACAATGAAAGCATATCACACCCCCTGCGAAAATCATGTCTCGCTCTTTTCCTGCGCCTGCTTCATCAACTGCACACGACGTGCACTCTCTGCCAACAATTTCTCCTGCTCCGCAAGCAATTCCTCCTCTGTACCCTTGAAACCTGCAAACGGATCCTTTCTCTTTCGTTTCTTCTTTGGCGGTCCTCCTCCTCCTCGTGATGCCGGTCGTTTGTCATTATTTTCGGGTAACGATGCCATGGCCCGTTGGGCTAGATTGGATAGTCCCATTTTTTCCATGCAGGTCATGACATCCTTTTCCGTTAGTATTTTGATGGGCGCGGAGGATGATTTTCCTTTTTTGGACGACGCAGCAGCCGCAGCAGCAGTCGCAACGGAAGATTCTAACTCCCCTAAGGAATTTGAAACCATGGAGATGAAAGCAGAATGGCATAAACGGAGAGCTTCCATTCCACCATTGGTGCATTCTACACGAGAAAACGACATTGTGTTTGCAATTGTTGCAAGGTTATCGGCATTTGCTTCTCCAACTACCGATTGCATTGTTGTGTCTTTCGGTTTGCTTGCTGTCTTTCTTGCCAATGGCTTTGAATCTTTCAGCGAATCACCATCCGATGATTTGGTCGATACCTCGGCAGCAGCACTCGAGTTCTTGTCATGGACATGAATATTGAGCCCATCTTCAATGCAAGTTGCAAACTGCGAGGGGGTGAATTCGCCGGGAGCTCTTTTCTTGCGCCCCGACATGGTATGATATTATGTGTAGCGGTACACCACTAGAGAGTACAGCTTGGCCTTCCAGTTCATGTCCCGCGGCTATTGAAGATTTCGTTCTATCAATTATGGCATCGACATCTTCGGCTACCTACTACGTCCATGTAACCTACACCAACGTTGTGCGGTGTTTTTGCCTTTCTCCTCTTTGGTTTGGTGATGGCGGTGGTTGGCGCCATTTCCACTCGTCCGTCGTCGCTCCCGCCCGCTTGATTTTCGCATTGGGCTCTTTCTTGCCGCCATTTTTTGTCATCATTATTTCTCGGCAAGAAAACTCACACTCACAACTCATGCTCAACAAATAATCAATAAACCAATGACACCATGATATCCGCCGCAGCTCCCGCCCGTAACAACAACAACCGGCCGCCCTCCACCCGCGGCAACAACGATGATTACACATCATCATCAAACCCCGCAGTAGTCGCTGGAGCAGACGACGATGACGCATCCGTAGCTCGTGCGGCCGCCGAAGTCTCGGTCCTCCCACCCTCCGGCCCCGGAACGGGGATTGGCGGTGAGGCCGGAGCTATTGGTCTCGATGGAGGAGGAGGAGGAGGTGGTGGTAGAACGCGTACACCGGCGATGGAAGCTGCCAATGCTGCGATACAGGGAACTGCCGCGGGGGAAGGTGGTGAGGCTGCGGCGTTCGAAGTTGTGGATGAGGGGGGCGAGTTGGTGAGGGTTCGATTTCATGAGTTTTTGAATAATTAGTGAGTTGATGCTTTCCAATTGTGTTGTTGGTTTAGGTTTGAGATTATTTCATTGTTGTTTTAGGTTCGTGCGCTCAACACTTTTGATATTGCCCTTCTCTCTATCGAAAATCGGGTACAGCTCTGAGATTGTCCACGAAAAACTTCCTGCCACTGATGAAAATAACACGAACAACGAAGAACAAGTAGAAGCCGAAACTCACCAATACTTTCCATACCTTGAACAATCAAAATCAATAGCACGACGTCAACTAAAATCAGCATCAGGAAACTCCAATTATGCAGACGGAGAAGACGAAGCCGAAGCAGAAGAATCCATGCATTCATTCTCCAGCACCATCTGCGTAAACTACCGCCACTTACACTCTTACGACCCCGACCTAGCCGAGGCAATTGAGGGGGAATACGTCCGATTCGAGCCCTATCTACGCAGAGCCACCAAAGAATTCGTGCTAGCCTGTCAGCCAGAGTTGGATCGCATGAATTCCAGTGGCGGAGGCACGATGAAGGAGAGTTCCGTTGTCAATTCGTACTTTGTCGCCATTTACAATTGCTCCACTGTACTGCCGGTGCGTGCTTTGAGAACTGGAACGATTGGACGATTTTCGGCCATTTCGGGAACGGTTACACGATCCTCGGATGTGCGACCAGAGTTGTTGGTGGGATCCTTTCGCTGTCAAAAGTGTGGGTTGGTCGCTCCTGGAATACTGCAGCAGTATCATTTGACGCGTCCGCCATTGTGTCGTAATCCACGGTGTCAGAATCGAAACTCTGGTGATTTTATCTTGGAGGTGGGTGGACCTTCGACAGATGCGGATGGCGAGGGTGGCGGCGGAGGAGGAGGGAGCGAGTTTGTCGATTGGCAGCGATTGCGCGTGCAGGAGAATGCCGACGAGATTCCCCCAGGATCCATGCCACGCACCATTGACGTCGTACTTCGTAATGAGATGGTAGAACGCGCCAAGGCGGGGGATCGCGTCGTCCTCACTGGAAGTTTAGTGGTTGTCCCCGATGGCAGTGCGCTAGCTCGAGCCGGTGAAGCAGCACGAGCGTCCGCCTCGGCAGGCAATCTACGAGCGGGGCGAGAAGCCGCCTCGGGAGGCGGAGGGGGGGTCCGCGGCCTTGCTGCCCTGGGCGTCCGCGAACTAACCTATCGAACGTGCTTTGTGGCGTGTTGTGTGCTGCCGTCGGATGTTGCAGAACGAGTACGACGGCGGGGCGAGGATAGCACGAGTGATGAAGGACATGTGAATGAGAGTTGGTTGTTTAATATGGGGGCAGAGGCGACGGACAATCCGAAGACGGCGCAGGAGGTGGCTATGGAGTTTACGGAAGAGGAGAAGGAGGAGATACGACTGATGAAGGGTATGAGTAAATTGTATGATAAGGTATGTTGTGCTTTCGTCGGTATTGTTTTGGATGGATGTTCATTTTGGATTATGTTCTTTTGGCTCCTGTTCATGGATCTGACATGGACCTGCATTTTGTCAATCAATACAGCTGGCAGACTCCATTGCACCAACAACCTTTGGCCACCAAGAAGTCAAAAGAGGCATCCTCCTAATGCTAATTTCCGGCGTACACAAAACCACCTCCGAGGGCATTCGTCTACGCGGCGACATTAACGTCTGCATCGTCGGAGATCCTTCCACTGCCAAATCCCAATTTCTAAAGTTTGTCCATAATTTCCTGCCAGATCGGTGCGTTTATACTTCTGGTAAGGCGGCGAGTGCTGCCGGACTTACGGCAGCGGTGATACGTGATCAGGACACTGGAGAGTTTTGTATTGAAGCTGGAGCGTTAATGCTCGCGGATAATGGTATATGTTGTATTGATGAGTTTGACAAGATGGATCAGCATGATCAGGTGGCTATCCACGAGGCTATGGAACAGCAGACTATTAGTATTACCAAGGCTGGAATTACGGCGACATTGAACGCCCGTGCTTCGATATTGGCGGCTGCCAATCCCATACATGGACGGTATGACCGGTCCAAGACTTTACGTGCCAATGTCCAGCTTTCGGCGCCTATCTTGAGTCGATTCGATTTGTTCTTTGTGGTGTTGGACGAGTGTGATGACGTGGCTGATTACAATGTTGCTAAGCACATTATTGATGTTCATCGATGCGACGAGGCAGTGGTCGAACCACCCTTCACCCAGGATCAAATGCTGCGCTACATTCGATTCGCGCGCACCTTAAACCCCCAAATTACTGAAGAGAGTCGTCGTGTCCTGGTAGACTGCTACCGAAAACTCCGGCAGGGGGATACCATGGGACGAAGCCGTACAGCGTACCGTATCACGGTACGTCAGCTGGAGTCATTGATTCGACTTTCGGAGGCGTTGGCGCGGCTGCATTGCGATGATTTGGTCAGACCTAGTTATGTGAGGGAGTCGTTTCGACTTTTGAGGAAGAGTATTATCCATGTTGAGACGGACGATGTGACATTTGATGAGGGCGATGATTTTGATGATGAACCTCCGGAGGATTACGATGTTGAGGGAAATGAAGGTGACATGGATGATTCTGGTGTACAGCAGGGTAACGGAGATGATGCACCGTCGCCACCTGCTGAAGCTGCAGGTGATGATAACTTGGAGGAAGCCAAGGAAGCGGAAGATGCTAGTGCCTCTCAACCACACCAAGAGCCGAAACCTCCAAAGGCCAAAAAGATAAAGAAGAAAAAGACTCAAATAACGTTCGAGCAGTATGAATCCATCTCCAATGCCATTGCAACCTACTTGCGTTCACGGGAACTAGAAGGCGAGGGTGAGGGTGAGGGAAGCGAGAAATCTACCTACATGACATGGGGTCAGATGGTGGAATGGTACCTCGAACAATGCGAGGCCACCATTGGTGATTCGTTGGAGGAATTGCATAATATGAGAAAGCTGACCAACTTGGTATTGCGGCGGCTGGTGAAGGTGGATCATGTGATCGTGGTTATTGGTGATTCAGATATTCCAGAGATGGAACGAAAGTTGGCGGTTCATCCGAATTATGTTGTGGGAGCATAGAAGAAGTACATATTTTTTGATAAGTAAAGAATTGATGCATAATAAACTAAGGCAATCTGCTTAGATTAGCCATAACCACTTGCAGCTGATTCGGAAGGTACCATAGGCATCATGGCATCCTGTTCAACAACTGAAGTGTCAAAAGCACAATCGCAATCCACATGTCTATTGAACCACAGAGGTTGTGCATCGCTACCGCTCGAGTGTTACCATTCGCAATTTCATCAGTAAATTAGTACCTAAAATCTTAGCGGAAGGAGTTGAGAATGGTATCTGTCCAATGACCGACTGTCTCTGCCTGGTGTATAGCGTAAAGGTAGGCATGGTAACCCACGAGAAAGACAAAGAATTAAAATGCAAACTAATTTAGAAAAGCGAAACCCAATCCAGTATTCATCTCTTGGCAAAATAAAGGTCCTGGTGTTACAGTGCAGTTATCATTATTTCAAATAAATATATATTGAAATGGACGACAATGCCATCATCGTCATGAATATTCTGACACCATTCCCGTTTAATGTCAACACAGCATGCTTCCGGTAGATCAGCCAGCATATGTTCATAAAGTTCATTATCCAGAATAAAACGAGACGACTAGTAAAGATATGTAATATTACGTAAGAGAGCACAACATTTTATCCGTTACCTACATACTTACATTCACTCTACAGGTGTTCAAGTACTGTAGTGAAATTTTCACCAGTACCAGGCACTTTATTCATTAGACAAAACCAAACATGCAAATCCTGCTCATTATAATTAATCAGTGGTATTTGAGTATTGTAAACCTTTATGCCATAGATATGGCACCGCATCTTGGACCCCTCGGTGACCCGGCTGTCGCTAGTTCTGCTTCTGCTGCTGCTAATTCTGCCTCGACCACCGATCCCATACAAAACGCAGAGAATGATCCATTGCCGAATTCGGGATATCCAGAGGTGTATGATCCAGCAGCTAACAGAGGCTTGACGGTTGGCCAAAAACATGGAGATATGGTATTAGACATGAACACGAACATG
>JAZGVS010000264.1:0-17138 GCA_037356235.1 Bacterosira constricta
GCCAGGTAATGAATTGATCTAAAATAAGTTGCCTATTATTAACCAGGATGCATAGAAGGGATATGCGCAGTCGGATAGTTGCCAACCTTTTGATATCATGGCCTAGGGGGCGGTGGCCATGGTCATGGTCATGGTCATGGTGTTGCGAGAGGCCGAAAAATTTAGTTGTCACAAAAAAATCGAGAGAGTTTTTTAGGCACTAGTTCCTACGTAATTCCTAGATACCCCATCGGAGCGACAACTAAGGAATTAAACTCGTGAGGCTTGTACGACAAGATTCCCCCATTGTATTCCCGTGCTAGAGTCCAGCCCCCAGTGTTATTCCCTTGCGATGCACAGCTGGAAACTTTATTAAAAGCACTAAAATTGGTCAATTACTGCCCCAGGTTCATCTGCGTAGGGAAGATTTACAAAATCCTTCTGCTTGTGGAGTACACAAGCTTCGGCCTGACAATGAACAAACGCCAAGTCTTTTGGAAGAGGGTGCTGGGGCTTGATTTGTCCATGAAATGTTTGATAAATCAACTGCTTTTGCCAGTCAACAAGAAATTCATGAAACGCGACATTTTTGCATTGGCTTGATGGCTTACTACCTCTTGCAACTCCAACGTGCAAATCTTCTATAAAGTAATAACCTCCTGGATTCAACTGAGGCCACATTTTTACAAATGTGTTCATAATTTGGCAGTTATGATGACCTCCATCATCAATGATAATATCAAATTTTCCACCAGACTTTTGAATCCAGGAATCTAAAACAGCAAAATCACCCTGATCCCCTACCAAAACATTGATGCCTTCCAATTGGCCCTCTTTTTCCGCTTTTTCCGCGCATTCCTTGACATATTCAGCTTCCCACAATTCTGCCTGAGGGAATAGCTTTTTCCAGAGTTTGACAGATGCGCCAGGTCCGTAATCCATGTTGCAGCCCAAGCCAATTTCTAGAAACTTCATAGTTGGTGTGTGTGCTGCAAGTGGCAACAGGAACTGTCCATACATGTTATGGTATCGATGACGATCTCTTTTGCCATAGCCAATTTTATCCGTCACGGGCTTGAAGGACAAGGCGGTGTCCTTGAAATATTTGATTCTTACTTGTGGATCGATGTGGGCTTTCGGATCATTCTCTGCTGTAACCGAATGTGCTGCTTCCGTGGCTACGCCCCATGGTTGTTGTGACCCCCCTCCTGTGTCTCGATACATCTGTACTCGTAAGTTGGGTGTTTCTTTCATCAACAAGGTTCCATCTAACACTGCTAGTAAGGTGACACAAAGTACAATAGAGACGAGGAGAAACTTTGTTGAACTATTCTTTCGGGACCCGGAAGGGTTCATGGTGGACATTAATTTTTTCTGCTCTCAATGGAAACTGTGGAATCTGTAGGCAAACAAGTAAGTTTGAAACTACATTTTATTTTTAAACTGAATTTCTGGATTTCGATTGATCCAATGAAAATTGGTCGCTTCTTTGATGCACTCAATGAAATATGACGAAAGTGAAACCCCACGCGCCCCGGCCAGTAGAGGGAGTAATGTTCGAGCCGTTGCTGGACCCGGAATCAAGCTTGATGGTCTTCTTAAGTGAACCGGCAATATCAACAATCAGTTTCTTCAAAGGCGACGTAGATCTAGAACAATCACAAAAATGGCTGAAGGAACGACTCTCCTTGATTTGCAAGGCCAATCCCTGGCTCGCAGGACGACTGGTAAAGAAGAAAAAAGTCCACAAAAATCTTTTGCTGGCAATACCGAAGCCTTTGACGGCGGACGATGTTGATGCAGTCACCTGCAATGACGAAGGCAACTCCCTGTCTTCTATCAGCATTCAAACACCTTATGAAGTTATATGTGATAAATTGCTTCGGTCAAAGATGGTTGTTGGTCCAGGATACAAACTTGTTGGAAAAGACTTGAGGTGTTCCAAATTTACACTGGCTAAAGTGGCTGACGGTCAAGTGGCTCTGATTGTTTCTATTACCCACGCGGTTGCTGATGGTAAGAATTTCAAAGCTAGCTACCATCGGCATTTTGCTTGCTTGATATGTCATACCTCGTATTCTACCTCACTGCAATTTTGGATACTCTACCAAATTTGGTAGGCCACACATACTATAAAATCATGAGCATGCTCAGTGGTGATGTGGAAGAGCTATCTTCAACAAGAAAGCATGACTTTGTTCCAAAAAGTAAAGAAGCAATTGGCTCCAAAGAGATGAGATACTTGTCGTCGTTTTCATTCATGCTGTGCTGCATCAAAAGCATGATGTGTGGGCCAAAGGCAAAACTTGATGCTCGCTACATCGACGAAGATAAAGTTAACGAGTTGAAAGTTGGTGCCGGTACAAATGACTACATCAGCACAAATGACATTCTCACTTCTGCATTTTCCAGGGCTACAAAGTCTGATATTCTGTTGATGGCGATCAACCTGCGAAAGCGTGTCAAAGAGGCTGATGAAATGGATGCTGGAAATTACTCGCTTGTGGTATTGCATGATGCTGAGAGTTCGGCAACTGCCTCGGGAATTCGCCAGGTTCTGAAAGAGTCTCCATTCATTCGCAAACAAGGCAAATTACCTGGATTTTTCAAAACCGTAAACTCCAAGGTTTCAATGATAACCAACTGGGCGTTTAGCGATTTCAAGGCTGATATGACACTTTGCAACGCCAATGGCGAGAACAATGTGACCGTGGACCTTCATCTGCCAATACCGTATCATCCCAAAGAAATTGCATTCCCAATAGCCGTCATATTTAGACCATGTCCTGGGAAACTTGGCATTCTCTTCTCAAGCTCGAGCGATAAACTTATTGAGGCTGGCGCTCCGATCGGAAAATCAATAAGCAATGAAATGTTTCCTTCTGATTGAGGATACAGATTCAGCAAAGGGTCTCTATGAAAAATTTCAATTAGATAGCAACATGACACAATTCAACACTTCTTCTAACCCCATTAGATCTTATTTTTCCCGAATTTGACTCTCATTCGATTGTACCTTGCGTACACTGCTTCGGAAAACTATTTCTAACATAATTATCTGTTTGTAATATACCTCGCGATCTAGCCCTTAATCACATTTTACCCTGGAGTAGATATGCTTCACGAAGACAAGACTGAAGTGGAATCCAGCACTACCCAACATCAAGAAAAAGGCGAACGAAACGATGGCCATGTATCCAAAGTAGAAGGAGGATTGGAGCACACCGCTCATTCCACTTCGATGGAAATAGTAAAAGAAAGAATATCCATAGATAAAGAGTCCAGTCATTCCAGCGTTAATGAAGGTGCTCCACCACCATTGATGGTCCTCCCTGGCCAGCTGGAAGTAGAGCAATGCCACACTGATGAAGGATGTAACAATGATAAGGAGGATGAAGGCAAAGAGAAGAATGCCGAAAAGGGTGTAAATCTGGTGTCCCCACATTGATGCAAAGATGTAGTGAAGTTCGATGTAAATCGCCGAGAAGGGCAAAAATCCCGAAATGATCATTTGGAAGAAACGGCTGCGGTACCAGGGTACTTCAGTAGGGATCTCACGTGCCACCTTGGTAGTACGGGTGGGGGCATTAAAGTCATGGCTCGCATAATTCTTCGCGGCAATTCCTCCCAACACAGTCAAAGGGAAGGCAATCAACGCGTAGATAGCAGCGATGGTGAAAATGGTCGAAAAGGGCAACGCGCTCGTGGACCCATGGGCCAACGCGATGGTATTAACCCACATGAAGACAATTCCTACAGGAGCCGGGAAGAGCCCTGCAGTGAAGAGGACGCAACGGACCCACGCCTTGCCATTCATCTGGAAGTAAAGCCTCGTAGACATAAAGCTACCAATGGAACACGTCAGACAGTAGAGGACGACCAATGCAGCCAAAATGGAACCACGACGGGTCGTGGAGATGAGGCCTGTCAGTGCCAATCCAAGGAGGAAGAAGGTGGCAACGATAAGTTGTACTCCAGTACCAACCGAAGCACAGAAGAGGACAGGGAATTCTGGGAAACGGAACACGTCACCGTGGATCAATTTCCAACCAGACTGATATTGAATGGCAAGATGAAAAATGAGCATCAGAATGTCTTTTTGGAGCAAAGATGTGATCAAGGTATCAAAATAAAATAAAGACTCACTTCCTCCTCTTCCAACGACTCATCGTCCAGCTCCAAATACCTTGAAAAGTCATTCTTCAATACCCTCATCAGAATAATCGTCAAGAACGCAGTAAGGAGCAACACCAAAACGAATGAATTAATAATGCTCAACCAATGAATCTCAAAGCTCCCTGGCAAAAACCTAGAGTCCGCATACCGCGACATGCGCATCTTCCAAGGCAACTCATGATCCTCAAACCATTCCACCGAATAAGAAAATTGGACAGTGGTTGGCTTGTGAACATTGGTAATATCGACGCGACGATCACGTTCCGTGGTAACCGTAACACTGACAATCTGAGCCTTATTGGTACCAATCTTAAAATGCAAATGGGGGAACAAATACGTATGACTCCCCTCCATCTCGCCAAGAATGGCATCCTCATCCTCAAAGTCACCAATGTATCCCCACATGGGCAAATCTTCAACGAACATTTCGAAGAAGTAATTGTTGTGGATGGCCTCCTTGAATTTGGTCAATTCTTTGGTACCCAAAGTGGATTTGCACAATAGTCGCCATTCAATATCATCCTGGAAGCTGACTTCGTAGGGTGAAGTTTCACGACGGTCGCCCACGATACTTTCGCCTAGGCGTTGCTTGTGACGTTCGGCACCGACGCGATCGGCCTTGATACGTCGACTGGTGGCGGAGGCAACGCTGCCGAGTTCAGCATCATCCGTGTCCCCGCCAACAGGGACTTCTTCTGCCGCGGCGGCCTCGTGCTCCTCGTGATCGGCGTGTGTGTGGCAGAAGGGGAGGGAATAGTAGCGGTAGGTTTCGGTAGGATTGTTGAAAGGGCTGTGATAATGAAATGATATTATCCGAATATTATTGATTTCGTTGGTAGGTTAAAATCAATTATTCAATTGGATGAAGAGCGTTTGAAAATATTATGGATGAGGGGAGCAAGGGTAAGAAACATTACGAGAATAGGAATGGTCGAGATCATAACAGGAAGCAAAAAAATCCCAAAAAATAATAAACAGATCCATCGACACATCAAACCAAAACAGAGGTCAAGTGAAGACGAAACACTTGCCCCCCTGTATCTGTAATCTAAATTGACACCAAATGTATGAGATTCGCTCAACTTTTAGCCTTTGTTCTAAAATGATCCTATCCCCATGTCTTTTCAACGTTCTGCTCAACACGGAAGGAAATGATCCCCTTCGAAAATTCTCCCTCCAAATCAATTGAACAGCTACCATGATATCCCAGAGGGCTATGGAGAAGAATTAGAAATCTCCCATAACGGTTGAGGTTTGAATGAGCGCACATCCAGTGCATCTTCTCCACGCACCGCAAAACATGTGATCCAGAGAAACAATAAATAGGCCCAACCCAAACAACATCGATTTACAGCCCTTGCGACGTCCGTCAAAGGCATTCATCAAAGTAGCAATCCCCCTCAGAAAGCACGAGAGGTTATTGATGAAAAAGAGCTTGCGAAACCATGGACCAATGCACCTTCCACTAATTCCCACGTGGATTGTGGTACAGCGCGTTCCGCTCCCTTCTCACCCATGGCTGACCATGGCCATGGTCGACCTTCTCCATCCAATAAACAAAGTGAACATACATCCTTCGCCAAGAACAATTAATCAACCAGAACGCTACCTGTTGACAATGCCACTTGGCCAATAAATTATATCATGTGCACGCAGACACTCACCCGACCTTATTCACCACGACATGCACCGCATCGTGATCATTATACTTGGTGCCCGCTTTTTGACGACGGTGCTTTTTCTTGAAGAAACCTCCCTCAATGGCAGTGGGGAGGGAGGCCAGTAGGAGGAGGGCGGATAGGAACCGTGTCGGCGCCATGGTTATTATTGGTTATTATGCTCGAGTTGTTTGTGCAGTTGTTGTTATTGGTTTGCCGCGCTGCCTGGATGGAATGGATCTTTGGAAAAGCCTGTTCAGTGTTCAGACTGGTTCAGAACGGAAATTGAGCCATGGCGGGCAAACGGGCTAGCCCGGCAGAAGCGTAGCAGTGAAATAGCGGCTTTAGCGATAAGAAGCGGGCTACCGTTAATTGCCCGCTAATTCAGAGAATCTGCCGATGGGCGCGCCGGCATGCCTCAGTAGTGGCCAGCCATATCTAGGTCCTAGGTACAACCGCTAATATCCTTCACTCAACGACCATGAACTTCCTGCCTTCGCCCTACTACAATATTGTACACCAACAGACACCAAAACAGCAGAAAAATAAAGACAACTAAGACCGCCCGCCCAATAATAACGGGACTACTACCCCCTCAATTACACAGATATTGTATTCGAAAGTGGGCCAAGGCATCAACGACCTCCATCCTATCAAAAATCCATCGTCTCAGGCAGGTCTCCAAAATTTTAGCAACAAAAAAATAAATTTCCATCATGGTGCAAATGACCCCCGGCGACCTAGCAATAGTCAAAAACATTCCCGGCAATACCAAATGTTGCGATTGTGGGATGGGGAATCCTCAGTGGGCTTCTGTTTCGTTTGGCACTGTGTTTTGTTTAGATTGTAGTGGTGTGCATAGGTGAGTGAGATAATGCTATTTCTTTTATAGATTGTGATTATTTTTGGGGAGTTGGTGATCTTTTGTTTCTTGGCAGTGAGATTAGTGTGGTTATTGATTGAAAGAAAGGAAGGTTGAAGAAGAGCTGTTCTGAAAGAAGAGGATTACTGCTGGAGATGTTTTGGTTTCACTATACTCATCATGAGGATGGAACAAACATTCATTTAATTTGCCCAGATTTGCCACTCCATTTTCTCAATCTTATCCTCTCTTGTTCTTACCTCTACACCTCTCAATAATTATTCAAAGGTCACTAGGAGTACACATCTCCTTCGTACGATCCATAGCCATGGACTCTTGGACACCTGCCCAAATGCAAATCATGCAACTGGGGGGTAATCAAAAGTGTCAATCCTACCTTTCGTCCAAGGGGATATTGCCCAGTACCCCGATTAAACAAAAGTATGAGAGTGATGCAGCGCAGTTGTACAAGCATATTTTGAAGGCTAGGGCAGAGGGTGAGTTTAATTTTGTTTATTTTGTAGGGTATGAATGTACTTTTTGTTTTGGGAAAGATGCTGTGTGCACATCACATGCTCGATTACTTTTCATCATAACTAATACAAAAACTTATCCTATCATTGTACAGGGAAACCCGAACCAACCGAAATTCCCAAGAAGGCCCCCCCATCTGGAAACAATAAGTCAATGTCCAGCATACACTCCATGGGAGGCGGAGGTGGGGGAGGAGGCGCAAAACCAGGCACGGATCCCAACGGCATGGAACGCCTCACCGGTGAATCCGACGACCAATACGTCGCTCGCCAAACACGCCTTCGCACCGAAGCCAAAGCACGCATGGCNGCCAAAGCACGCATGGCTGCCAAGTTCGGAGGTAGGGGAATGAGCGGAGGAAGCATGGGAGGTGTTGGCTCTGATCCAAACTACAATCCCAACGCTGGCTATGGAGGCGGTGGAGACTTTGATGTGGGTGCCATTTCATCATCGGTTGTGTCTGGATTTGGCATGGCATTCGGTGCGTTGTCGTCGGCTGCGAGTTCGGTAACTGCTGCTGTGCAGGATGAGAATACGCAACGTCAAATTGCGTCAACGGCGGGTAGCTTTTGGGGTGGCCTGTCCACGGGTGCAAGCAACTTTGTGAGTAATGTGACCCAACCCGACGATGCTGGGGCTGATGGTTTGGCGGATTTGCAGAGGCAGTTCCATTCGCAGAGGGGCACCAATCCCAGTAGTAAATATAGTGGGTTTGGTAGCGATAGCATGGTAGGAGGTAGTGGAGCTGGAAGTAGAATGGGATCAATGGCAGCGCCCACTCCTGCTGCTCCAAGCATGCCATCCTCGACAATGCCGACTTCGACACTGGGAGAAGCCATGCCTGGACCAGGCGAGGATGCCAACGGTATTGAAAGACTATCGGGCGAGAGCGACGAGCAATATGTCATGCGGCAGACTAGGTTGAGGGATGAGGCAAAGGCACGCATGGCTGCCAAGTTTGGTGGTGGTGGCATGGGAGGAGTGGGTAGTGCAGCGCCATCTTCTGGCGGATTTCGTGCGCCAGCTCCATCGTCGGGAAATTCGGGTATGAGCCCAGCAGTGAGGCCTGCACCTAGCTCTGGGAATTCGGGTGTTAAGGTTGCCAGTGGCACTGATTTCTTTGCCAATTTTGGTACTTGAGAATGGAGGGGTTTATTTGATTTGCAATTATTGAATTGTGATGGTTGGATAATAGTACAAAGTGGATTGTGTACTTTGGAGATTTTGTATGTGTGTATTGGACTTTGGATGCAAGTTTCTGCGGAAGAAAGATCATCGCTAAAGAGGTGGTACGGTGCAACAAATTACTTCTAATGCTTAAAATCGTGTGATGCTGTTCTGTAAGAATAAAAAGTTGTCATGGTTTAGGTTGAGCAGGCTTCTGAATAATCACCTTGATGAAGTTGACTCGAAGGGTACCACGTTGTGATGCTGTTCTGTAACAAGAACAAAATGTTGTCACGGTTTAAGTTGAGCAAGCTTCTAAATAATCACCTTGATAAGTTGACTCGAATGGTACTACTGTCTCTGACTTTTCACTCATCTAGACAAACTGGACTGTTTCAGACAGGCAATGCATCGATGACAAATGTAACTCATGATTTCTGACACGGTGGTGCTTGAGCAATGTGAGGGCGAATATGCAATAAAAAGAACACATATAGACAGCTTCTCTCGAACAGTTGAGATAAGATTTGTGTGAGGTCTCTCAAATGGTTTCACCTTTACCATGTTAGTGAGTTAGTACTAAACCTCCCGGATTGGCGTCGGTGCACACTGCTGATTGCTGATGCAATTCTCAAACTACTTTTTGAGTTGTGCCCAATTGGACTAATGTATATTTCTATTTACATGAACTTTTCATATGCAGAAGACTAGTTATCTAGGAATCACCTGCAATGTCACATCCACCATCTCCGCTGTCACCTGCAATGTCATATCCGCCACCTCCTCCGTAACCTCCAATATCACCTGCAATATCATACCCACCACCTCCGCTATCACCGACAATATCATATCCACCACTGCCTCCAGTATTGTGTACTTGAGCACGATTTCGACCAATTAAGTTTCCCAAGATTGTACCAGCTGCCAGTCCACCTAGACCTGAAGCAATGGCAGTGCCTGTACCACCTCTAGAAGGTTTCTTATCATCAAAGGTACTGCCATAGTTTGTAGCGTGATAGTATTCCGGGTTCTCAGGTGGAAGGCATGTGCCTGGTACAGCAGTGGCAACGGGTATGTTGTGCCCAGATGAAGTGTGATGATGATCAGCATGGCCATCATCTCGGCGTCGCGAATAGCAAATTGTACAGCAGCAAATTAAAAGTATGATAAATACCAACGGTGCCATGGGAGATGTTTGATGGTATTCATTGTGAGGTGCATAATTCATGCTGTTGCTGTGTGAAGGATACGAATTCGTAGTTGGGGATGGAGCAGCAACGTGGCGCATGCGCTGCGTTGGCCGGTTGTGGCGCATACTTGACAGCCGGATGGTTGGTGGGCCATGGTTTGGCGGAGTAGAACTAGAAGAAACAGTAGAATGGGTGCCGCGGATGCAGATTCAGTTGATGTGGAGATACAATACAGATATTATTATGAAGAAGAAGACAAAGCAGAAGCAAGGCGGAGGTCGAAGAGAGGTGGGTATTGTGATTACTCGATGATGGTTGTTGTCGAACTTGTCGGCGATTGTGGTGGGCGGGGTTGGGGTTGGCGTTGGCGTTGGCGTTCTTGGTTCTCGGTGACAGATTCAGGGCAAAGTACCAGGGCAAAGTACCACCAAGCTTCAATTCATGGTAGGAATTAGTACTATACTTGGTTTTGTGTCTGAACAGGATTCTCACAAAAGATTGAGACGAGACAGAAGGAAGAGGAAGAGGAAGTTTGACAACATCTCTTGCAGTTTGACATCATCTCCATCTCAAGATCTCCATCAAATCATTCATCATTCGTTTTGCCGCCAATGAAAGACAAGGACCTTGACAAGGAGTGCGCAACTACACCCTGCGCCGAATTCAACCCAATATCTCTCTAACAATGGCAGGCGCAGTAGAAAGGGGCAAAGATTACTATGAAGGTGAAACTGTGGATGGCAAGGCGGATGGCAGGGGTAACATGAAGTATGCGAACGGATTTGAGTACGAAGGAGAATGGAAGAATGGCATCAACTGCGGCAATGGCACAATGAAATATCCCAGTGGATGTGTGTATAAAGGAGAATGGAAGGATGACAAAAGGCATGGCAAAGGCACAAGAAATTATTCTAGTGGAGCTGTGTATGAAGGAGATTGGAAGGATAACTACAAGCATGGCAATGGCACAATGAAGTATGCCAGTGGATGTGTATACAAAGGAGAATGGGAGGGCGGCAAAATACACGGCAATGGCACAATGGCCTGGGCCGATGGAGATGTGTATGAAGGAGAATGGTATCATGGCCAAATGCATGGTAATGGCACAAGAATATTTGCAAATGGAGATGTGTATGACGGAGAATGGAAGGATGGCAAAATGCATGGCAAGGGTGTATTGAAGAGTACTACCAGAGATGATGTTTATGAAGGAAAGTGGGAGAACAACAAGAAGCATGGCGCAGGCACATTAAAGGAGGCAGCCGGACACGTGTACAAACAAGAATACCATCACAG
Source organism: Bacterosira constricta (assembly GCA_037356235.1). Taxonomy (NCBI): domain Eukaryota; phylum Bacillariophyta; class Thalassiosirophyceae; order Thalassiosirales; family Thalassiosiraceae; genus Bacterosira; species Bacterosira constricta. The sequence goes on from JAZGVS010000264.1 coordinate 10,863, forward strand.
GAAACTTTTGTCAAGCAAACGATGTGTCCCCTCTGAGTGCATCACCCTGATTAGTGGCCCTCCTCTTCAGCGTTCCCGCCCCAATGCTGTTCTTGCTATTATTGAGGTGTTTGAAAACGACATCACATGCCGGATATGCACTGATGAATTTTCAACTGATATGAACAACACAGATGAGAATGTCAAGAGGCATTTACCTGTAATCGGCTCATGCAATCATGCATTTTGCCATGGATGTGTATTGAACCAGCAGATGGCTCGTGCTGAAGCGAGGAATGGTAGGGCGCCAAAGCGGATCAATTGCATGGAATGCAGGAAGGTCGCCGCATTTTGTCCTAGTGAGCCTAAGTATGATAGGGAATTGATTAATTGGCTAGAACGTCAAATACCTGTAGAGTGAAAGATAATACTGGTTCATAGAATTGAAAGGATTTGTTAGATAGTTAATAAAATTATAGAAATGATCATATAGTTGTAGCTAAAATATTATCTCGCACATTAGCAAGTCTAAGCATGCTATGTATCAAGGATTCGATGATGACCAAATATAATACGAAGCATGCGTTGGTTGCAAATAGTCAAGAATTTGTTGGCTATTATTCATCCTTGTGAATTATTCGGTTCAGTGGCGTACATATTATTATCACAACTCTAGATAGTTTGTTTTGCAAAGTCACTCCCTCCTTGTATTGCTATTGTTATGTCGCATTGATTCTCCAATGTGTCATGACATGGATACTGGACAAACTAACTGTCTGATTGTTTGTAGCTAGGCACTCAGATTTCTTCCAATCTAGCACCATAGCAGGCTTTCATTGGGATTTCATCATCATGATCCAAAATAGAAGTTCAGTACAAGACGAATCGTCATCTCGTTATAGGTGGTACTTGCTTGTAAGGAATCTAATTAAAAATGTTTCGCCAAGAGCTGCATGTTGTGTTAATTGAAACAATATTTTAATTGTAGATCATTAGTTTTAGTAAAGTGATTCAAAACAAAATCAATCTTTTGTAGAAGGATTCTAGTTGATGATACTGGTATGATCTTTCTAGAACTATTTACAATCATTTAGAAGGACATCTTCCGTATGAACCAATCTTGACAAAAGCTTGTTGCATGTTATTTCCTTTTTGCTTGCCCTCTAAAGCTCAGATTTACGATACCTGATGGATACACAAGCTTGTGAATCTCGTGGCGAGGCTCTAAGCAGCACGATCAATCTGTTTTAACAAGCAAGCATAGATTTCCTCCTATTGCAACTTACTATATTTCCAACACTTTATGTGATCTGACACGTTTCCTTACAAGTAGTCAAGGCCAATGTACCATCAGAGCTTTCCCATCCACAGCGGGATACAGCAGCTTCACCAACATAAGCACACGCATGAGCAGTATGGAACTTACCATGCCAAGAAAGACCATCTTGACATGCAGCAGTATGAACTGGTGAAATAGAAGGAGCTGGCATAGGATCAGGATCAGCGGTATCACTGTCAGTTGGGCCGGGTGTCGGAGCAGGCGTCTCGGCGTCACTGTCACATTCGCTGCAACCCATAGAGGCCAAAGTTCCATCAGTACTCTCCCAACCACAGCGGGACGCAGGAGCTTCACTGATGTATGCACAATTATGAGTCGTGTTCAGTTTTCCAAGCCAATCAGGATCATCAACACATTATGATCGCTACCTCCGCCGCCTGCTCCTCCTCCATCCATACATTCCAAACGATGAATAAACTGATGCACCATTTCATTTAAAGCATAAACTTTATAGTTGGTTACTTGCTATTTATAGGCAAGCGAGAATATAGTCGTGATGACATTTCAATTTATGTTCCACTGGTGGGCCGATACGGCTTCCTCGCGCAACGCGAGGATCTGCAGCGCAGCTGCATTACAGAACCCAGATCCAACTCACCGGTGTATGACCGAAGGTCACACACCGATAGATTGTTGCGTAGCCATTGTGTTTGGGCTGTGTTTGTTCGTTTGTAAGCTTTGGTGGCGCGAAGCGCCACATGGCGCGTAGCGTCATTTGTGTTTGTACATTTTGTCCCTGGTGCTTGTAGCTAGCTATACTGTTTTATGAAGGGAGTGAAGTTGTCGTTGTGTGCTTTCTTGGTTTCTATTCTACATGTGGTTCCTTGTTGAGTGCCATTGGGTATTCTGTCGATGGTTTCCCGTCTTTCTTTCTGGATAGACTGATTTTCTCGTGTTGTTGTTTCTCTTATCTTCTTTTTTCTTTTCTTTTTTTCTTGATTGGCTTCTCATCAGTCTATTCGCTTGATTATGTTCGATTGTGTTGTGTTGTTGCTGTTGTTGGTTAGTTCATATTCTTTTGACATCATGAGTGATGGCAATGATGCTGATCATGGTGGACATCCTCCAGTTCTGAATGACGATCAGTTTGGTGCTCCGCGTCGTCCAGTCTTGCTGGACCGTGACAACGTTCCTATTCGTGGTGGTAGACCTGGTCGTGGTGCTGATGTCCATATTACTTGGCCTACTGAGGAGGATATTGAAAGTACGGCTCGTCGTCATGATCAAAGTTACCCTCCTGATCTCTATGACTTGGAGAGAGCTGGTGTGCGTCTTGGGACCATGTTGGCCAGTCCTACCGCATTGGCTTTCTTTAGGGAATCGCTTGTGTTCGATGTTCTTGTTGTTGACAGGGTCACCGAGTTACTCGAAGTCGTGGCGAATCTTCGACTGGTTGGGTTCCGTATCACCATTAACATCGTTGATGATCAATGGGTTTTTGGACTTGAGTATCCCGAGCGTTCGGATGTTTGGCCTATTCCATTTGATCGTTATGAGCGGGCTGCTGCAGAACGTGTTCGGGTTCATGAGGGTGGGCGGCACCGGGCGTATGATGATGCTGTTGCTGCCACTCCAAATGGCGATCTTGTCGACCGCGCTGACGACACTAGTTTGAGTTTCATTGTGGATCCTGTTGTTGACCGTCGTACTCTCGCAGGTATGTCATCGCAGGTGTTCCGAGATAATTTCAGTGGTGAAGATCCGCGGTATATGAATTGTACGATACAGAATGCGTTTTTCGCCTATCCTGATCAATTCGTGGTTGTTGATCTTCCTGCTGGTGTGCCTGCTGGTGTTGCAGATTCCGGCAATTCTAGTTCTAGTTTGGGTCTTGATGATTCTGTGATTGCTCCTGACCTTGCTGCTGCTGCCACTTCTGCTGCCGTCGTTGGTTCAGGTGTTGATGATGCTATGATGGATGTTGGTATTGCTGAGGTTGACAAAGTTATTGAGGATGATCGTAAACCTGCTGCTGTGCCTGGGGTTGCTGATGGGGATACATTACCGCCGATTACAGCGCCTATTCGGGATGCCACGTATACCGGGCCTCCACGAAATGTATCAATGCCTGTGCGCTTGAGTTCTCTTCACCGAGGTACTATGAATGTTGCTTTTGATCATCCTCGTGGAGGATCGCTTGACATTGACGATTTAACTATTTCTTTCAATTCGGCATACACTTCGTCCTTTGACCATTCGGGTTATATGCAGTGGGGTATATCGATTACCCCGAAGAGTGCAGATTGTCCTTATGGACATTCCTTTTTTACTATTGCAGACTTGTTGGCTCAGTTTGGTGAAGTGCGTGGTTGTCAGCGGGGACGTGGTGGACCCTATCGTGGTTAACCGTTGTGTATTTGTTTGATCTAGGCTTGTTTTTTGGAGTGATTTAGATGCTCATTCGTCGGTGTGATTGTTGGGGTGACCAGTCGAATTCTTCCTCTTGAGTTGAGTCGCTGTCGTAGTTTATCAGGGCTTGTAGTGGTCGGTGTCCGTGTATCCACGCATTATTTAGTCCGCTACCTATTAGTCTTCCACTTCGTAGTTCTTTGTACGTGTGCATCCAGCCATAAATGGTTGTCTGATTTCTTGCGCGTTGATTGCATTCCACCTCATAGTGTTTTCGGGCATTATTTAACATTTGGACTTTAGCTCGTCGCGTGTTTTTCGTCCAATTTTTTATGTCTGTGATTGTATAATTGACTAAGTATCTGTGCCTGTAATCTAGCACCCTATGCATTTCCTCCCACATATTGGCATAACTATCGGTGATAATTACTTCATCTTCCTTATCACACAAGTAGAACAATCAATCATCTCCAACCAAAACTGTGTCATTGTTCCTTGTCGTGAACCCTTCAAACACTTCTCTCAGCTCTCTTCTTGAATATACATTCAAACACCCTCTCCCACGACGAATTACGCCACATTCGCCAATGGCCTCCTCTTCTCTTCTGTCCCCTCCATACCAGCACCTGAAGCACAGTTCCTGCTCATTGCTTGTTCCAATCATTCTTGTCCATTCACCCGTACATCCTTTTCCCACACATTCTATTGCGCACCACTTGGAATTCAATCCTATTGATTGCATCCTATTATCTAACCACACGGTACTTTTTATTTTCTTCAAATCCATGTATGAATTTTGGTCGCCTCTGAACACATTCTGGACTCACATCGTTATCAATACATTTCTTTACATGAATGTTCTCATCCAAGCTTTCTTTTGCAACGTATCGTCCCAACACCTTAAACGGCTCGACTCCTGTCCTTGCATGCACCATGCTCACTGTCGGACCACTGTAAAAGCAATTATGCATGTTGTTGGCGCTTGGACAAACTATTCTTGACCATGCTGTCCAACCAACCCCGGCCGGCTCCTCATTCATATGAAATTGCGCATTGCACACATACTCATTGTGCTCATTTATCATGAATGAACTTGTTGCCATGACATCCAAACATTGATACACATATATTCTTGTTTTCACATACGCACATACAACCAGTAAACATTCATTCGAACGATTGACCTCACTATCATGTCATTCTGTCCACAGTGCACCCACTAACCTCTTCACAAAACTCAGCTTCCATGGCATTGATCCAGGAATCATCATCAATGAATATTTACATCTCCAGCTGGATTTGTATGGACATCGCCACTCTGAGTGGTCATGGCCACAAACCCACACCACTTTATTTGATTTTTGATACACAGTTAATTGTTCTGTGATATCCAATATCCCTTGGTGTGTACGAGTACCATGTATGCATTGCCGGAGGTTGCTGGGGTCATGTATAGCTCCAGATACAGTTTCATCCTCAGATTATTGACAAAGAGGTCATCTTGGCATAGATGGGGGGGGGTAACGCATATCAATGGTGGGATAGGAGTTAGAGGGTAGCAGGATTTCATGAAGCTGAGGGGGCATTATTTTCAAAGTGGTGCACCTGCACTGGCTGGCTGCCTGATAGAGACAATGCGTCTTGGTCTCGAGTCTAAAACCTGCCTCAAATGCTCAAGCGCGAAGACGACAACATGGCAATGGCAGTAGCAAACCAGGCAGGTGGCTTCCATATACTATTATATCCATAGACATATGTAGGTATCAGTACCACCCCCAACCCAGGAGTGAAACATTACCATAGTTAAACCGTGCATAAATACCCGAGGCTGAGGATTCATCAATTGGCTTACTTGTAATGCACCAAGTGGCTGACATTTTACTGGCTGAAAAATCATATAAGTCCCACATTACATGGTTGTTTGGATGGTATACAATACTGAGGACAATAATGAGGACCTTCCATTGTACCCCTCATCTTCATGAGTTGAAAGTTGAAAGCTTGGTGGAGACTTCTCATCTCAAGCATTTTAATACACTCTCATATTGTTAGATGGCATTAATTGTTATAGAAATACGGCCCTGATGGATCACTGATGGGCCATTATGGTAGTATTCCAATTCATTACAGCCACAGTTGGTGGTTCAGCCCAAATCGAACCTGCCCAAAAACTGTTCCCAAGAACTCCTGATTCATGACTGGCTGGTTCCTTATCTTTTGTTTTCCACCACAGATTGTGGGAAAACAATCAGGCACCATCAGAGTTCTCATCCTACCATCACCCTATTCATGCATCAACCCAAGCTATGAACAATCTTCCATTTTCTAGGTAAAAATTGAAATTTTGCCCATGCTCCCTCATCACAAATTGCAAGCTCCCCAGGGTGGTTGTAGCATTGTGTGAGTTTTTATTGAGCTTTTTCTCTTAACAGTACCCCAGGTAAGTCTAGCCGTGGCGTGCCCGCGCTCGACCATTCCCAAACCTCCCTCTACCTTACCTACGTAGGAATAGGTACTCGACGACCTCGACGACCCCCCCACCATGACGATGTGCCACCCTGCCCAGAACCATGGCCAAGGCTGCCACTATTGATGGTATTCAATAGTTC
>JAZGVS010000265.1:0-17010 GCA_037356235.1 Bacterosira constricta
CGAACACCAGGTACGTAATCAAACAGTACCTACGTTTTCTATACCAATGAGGGTAGTTACGCGGGGGTAAGACTTTTTTATCGGAAAATGAATAACTTTAACTCCAGGTACTCATGATCCCAAACTTTGGTGCTTTATCTCACCAACCAATTGATTTTGAGACCAACGCAACATCAGTAATGGAAATTGCTCCCATCGACAACGGCTTTCCATCGATATGTCACTTGACTATGGTACATAGGTAGGTAGAAAATATCTATCATGCATAGCAAGCCAAATGTACGGTATCCTCGCCGTGCTCGCTTGCTTGTCACTTTTCGTTTTGTACCCTTGATAGAAGACAATGATGACTAAAACATTAATCGTCCTATTATCGGCGCTAGCAACAGCTCCAACAGTGGCAGCTCGTAGAGAAAACGACAATAGCCACAGATCGAGCAACGACAACAACAATTGGGGGCACTCTAGCAATCATAGCAGCAGCGGTAGCAGCACCAAGTCACGAAAGAAGGGTTCCAAATCAAGCAAAAGCTCTAAATCAAGTAAGGGATCAAAATCGAGTGGTAATAGCGGATACAGCAAACCGCATCACGAAGGAATATCATCGGGCGATGTTGGTGGGTATGGTGGATACCCCGCCACCACCACTCGCAAAGCCCTACGCGCCAACTTGAACAATCGATACCCCGACTACACCGGAGACATATCTACATCCGGCTCGGTCACCGTCACATTTCCACGACGAGACATACTAGAATTCACTTACAATTTCCAAGGCCTCGAATCCGATTGTACAAATTGCGGCATCCATATCCATACCGGTACCACGTGCGATGTTGCCGATGCCGTCGGTGGGCATTATTATTCCACACCAGTAGATCCATGGACGACGGATGGGGGTGCAATTTACAATGCTGATACAAATGGCAATGCGAGGGGATCCTATCGATTGACGAGTGGGTTTGATACATACGAGGATAATGTTTTTCATGCTGTGGTTATTCATGGTCAAGATGGTACACGGCTGTCGTGTGGAATTTTGAAGGCAAGGAATAATTTGAGGTGAATTTATATTAGACATAATTCAGGAATCATACTGAGAGAAGGAATTTCAGGTGAATTACACACAATTAGCATCAGAGCCCCTCTGCGTAGCATAAGTATCCATGCATGGCATCACAGGAATCACCGAGGATATAAGGATTTTGAGGTGAATTTTACAAACACTTAGCATTGATTTTCCCATGGCAACTCAGGTATCATGACTTGGTGCAGATTCTACTCTGTCTGTTGAGCAATTGTAATTATTGGAGAAAGGTAAACAATAATTGCAGACAAAGTAATTTTAGAGAGCGGTTTGATGAAACCATTTTGTATGGTAGCTTTGATAGAAATATCATAGATTCGGCAGCTGGAATCACGAGAGACACTTGAACGTGTAAGACCCAAGCTTGAACGTATGGGCAAAAGAAAAGTCAGACATCTCTAAGAAAATATGGCAGTATGTTAGGTGGACTTAAGCTTTTTCAATTGAAACTAATCAGGTATTATTGCAATATCTACTTTGAACTTGCTCAGAAAACTTCACATAATAAAATATCTGGTTGAGCAGTAAATTCCAGAGAGTGGTGTGATCGTACGATACTAAAAAACGCTTCAATCTGCGGAAGACTTGAGTAGAAGGTGGCTGCAATCACTTTTAGAGCGCAAAGCGAACAGACTTCTTTTTCTGTGCAGTGTTGTTACTAGATCCACCATCAAGGATATCTCTACAATTGACTGCTCCACTTGTAGTAGGGTCATGAATCCATCGACGGCATAACATTCGGCACAATGCAGAACACTTGTGAGACCGTAAGAAATCCTGTATGCCCTTTTCACCACCATCTGTTCTACCAAAGTCTACGCGGCCGGTACGTTTCTTGTAGTGAATTGCTGGATCAGTCAGCTCGAAAGCAGGAGGTGAGACGCTTCTGTTAAGAACGCCTTGTAAATCACATACCAGAAACCTTCTTCCTGAACACAGGTATGAAAAGTGAGAATATGCCTGGGGTATATCTTCAGGTGAGAAACGAATGCCTTCGGCAGTTGACAGTGAGTTTTTAGTGGAGACATGAGAACCCTTGACGTATCCGGCATTAGTATTCCACTTTGTGTAACTTTTGTAGTCAAGCATTCTTTCCACTAAAACTGCATCCCGTTCATTGTTTCGATTGGTAAACATCATAACCCAGCAATCGAGGAACTGTATAGTTGGTACTTTATTACAATCAACGCCCGGGAGTGACAAAAGCTTGTCGTTGAAGATGATTGCATACTTTTGTGCAAGCTGCTGAACTTTGCAGAAAGTTTTGTGAAAAGCTCTCATGTCGTGGGGGTTCAAATCTTCCTGAAATAATGTTTCCTTTCCGACTAGGGGAGGACCGACAAATTTACCCTTACTATTGATCTCCCTGACTCGTCTCACTGCTCTTTCTCTTCCCTCGCCAAACACATAATCTCTCACTGCGATGCCGACAGCGCCACGACTCACGAAATTTTTATGGGGATATACCCAACAATACTCTTCCCTGTCAAAGAGTGTGCGCCGGACACACAAGTCTGTTCCTGGGAGATTCGTGTACATCTCCCATTCCGGCTCTTCTTCAATATACACCCCTACAGAACTTGTGGGTTCACGAATGAGGTCGCGGTAGGTCCTTTGAGAGCTTGTCTTAAAATCAGTCATAGTGGTTTTGGTCTCTGTTATCAACGTCGACATTGAACAAAACGCTGAGGATAGATCCTCAGCACGAAGTGATGCCTCCATTAGAAACCCTCTGCAGTTGTATTCTTGTGCAGTTTTAATCATGGCATCCAATGTAGAGTACTGACCAGTACCTACTGCAAAACCACCCACTGTAAGCCTAGAACCAAGGCGACAGGCTAAGGTGGCAATACGGTTGCATGCAGCATATTTACATCTCTCGAGACAGCCATGATCACTCGGGATTCCATCGGTGAGGAACACGAGTTGAAGTGCACATTTGCCACTCTTATTTGATGATAATAGCTGGTGTGCCTTGTCAATTGCAGGAAGATAATTCCCTCCGCCATAAGGACAGCACTCTCGCAAGAAGTCAATGATTCGATTGTAGAGGATCCAGTCTATAGGTTGTTCCTTCAGGATGCAGTCGTAGCTGCCGCCGAGTTCAACAAGAGAAAGATAATCTCTTGAGGTTGCTTCTCCCGAGCTCAGCCGCTTGCCGACATAATCCACCGCAAGACAAAGCCAGACAAGATCAGATCGTGTCACACCTTTTGTGGCATCAGTCTTCCTCATTGAGCCACTTTGGTTGAAAGAATAATGCACTAATGTGAGTACTCTTTCTACGCAAACATTACTTGTGGGTGCCATTTTTACTTACCTCTGGTCCACTACTATGACAGAATGTGAGTTCCAGGTGTTATGGTTTGAAGCTCTTTTGAGTGCTTCTTTATGGGCATTCTCCATCTCTTGCGAAATAGGAGCTTTCTCTAGATCAAACCCCCAACATGGATTAACATAAGATGTAATTCCTCTTTGCATAGAATAATCTGTGACATATGTTACTCCACCACGGCTAAACCGCCAAGCTCGATTCCCATTGCGTATTTCCCCTTCCGTTCGTACTCCATACTTGATTGCTGCATCCAATTCGATAGGTGAAATATCCCTCTCGATACATCTTTCACCCAAATGAAAAGTTGGAAGCACGTCATTTGCACAAGATGGAATGCCACTCATACTGCAGGATGTATTCGAGATTTACTGCTGTGTCCACATCAAAATGAAAGGAAAGAAACTTTCAAGTTTACCCTACAGAACTGTGAAATTTTCAGACTTTGTGATTTTTTCACGGAGACAAATAATGGTTCCACGCAGGCGTTCCACGTATAAGAGGATATAAATGAACTTCTTATCCCGAATTATTGCAGAAAGCTATTGGTTGAAATGTATTACATAGATCATTATTTAGTATTAAAATGCATGATAGAACTCATCATATGAATCGCACTGAGGACAAGGGACAAGGAATAATAATTTGAGGTGCTTTGACTTTTGCCTCCCCTAATAATTTCGGGTTGATAGAGGTCGATAGCCCCCGCCAAGCCCGCGCGTTGCCCCCCGTGCCATAAACAACAACTTGTCTCGTGGTGAACTATTGCGGCTCACGCAGATTAGGGGGTATATAAGAGGGGGGCGAGATGGATTCCCCCCCAATCCCAAAGTTCCGTCGCAAATCGCAAAACCAAAACCTCAACGGAGACAAAGCAACAGCCGAACAGCACCTGAACTCGCTCAGATCAGCAACGAGAGCGACCCCGTCGTTTGCCAACGACCAAGAAGGAGCCAAAATATTGCATTGCGCTTTTGTAGAGCCGGCGGGGTTGGCTGGCAGATTGACGCATGAGGGCTAGTCGCGCTTGCTGCTGATTTCTCTGAGTCAATCTGAGTCTGAGTCAACGATATTGCATAGGCCCGAGGCTGGCAGGGAAAGGAAGAGACAGGAATTGAATTGTATAGTACCCTCTCTGCCGATCGTCCATTGAATTAACGTCAATTTCGATAACCATGGCCAACGTGTTCAACAATCGAAAGCGTCCTTTTGGCGCAACTTTTCGCTCACTCAACGACATTACCAATAACTCGACCATTGGCAACAATGACTCTACCACTGCTGCCATCAACAGCAAAATTTCCATTCAGCACATCCCATCCCTCCCCGACGACAAAGAGGCCGCCGCGATTCTCCGCCGAATCCACTCCGAATTCCACACCATCATTGAACGCCGCGGATGGACTATCACCTCCATCACAGAAATGTGCTGCTGCGGCGACGGAGTCGATTGTCTAAAGAAAAGAAAGACAAAGGTCATGCCGAACAATGTCCTGGGATATAATCGCACGAGCTCTTCGCGACGGGGGAATATACACGATATCCATTTGCGACTGCGGCATCCAGGGACTCACGCGATTGTAGACTATGAAAGTATTGCGGCAACGATGTGTCATGAGCTTGCGCATTGTGTTCGAGGGCCGCATGATGCGAAATTTTATAAGGCAATGGAGGAGATTGAAGAGCAATACTCGGTTTATTTGGCCAAGGGTGTTGTTGTGGACAAGGATGGCTTTCCTATTGGGAGCAGTGAAGCGCATACCCTTGGCAGCAGTGGTGGGGGTATCAATTATGGTGGCAAGAAGAGTGTGCCATCCTCGGATAGAAGGAAAGCACTAGGGGCGGCAGAATCTAGACGAAAGAAGAATCAAAATGGGTTCACCCTCGGGGGTAAATCGTCGTCGTTACAAAAAGATCCAAGAGAAGCCGCACGGATAGCTGCGGAACGACGATTATTGGACTCGCAGTATTGTCTCCCATGCAATGAAATCATTGAAATATTGGGAGATGATTCATCGGATGAAGAAAGTGATGACGAAGTAGAGGTAGTTGATGCAGTGAAGAATAACAGAGGAACAGACAAGCAAAAAGAAAAGGCAGACAATGATGACAATACAATGGACATGAAACCGAAGGCAAAAGACGATTCAACTTCGGCTGACGATGTTATTGACTTGACATTAGACGACTCGTTCACATCAACAATGTCTCCTGTGGCCAAACTCAAACCCGCTTCAAAGTCAAAACGAAACAATAACCCAAAACAGAATACTGCCCAGCATGGCATGGGGCAATCCACATGGAACTGCCCTCGATGCACACTGTCTAATCCACCACTCATATTAGTCTGCGTTGCTTGCTGTTTGGAACGGCCATGCAACACGACTGTGTTGGAACAGGCAAAAGATCTCAAGAAGAAAGACGACATTGCGCACATAAGAGAAAGAGAGGTAGAGCAATCGAAGGAGACATTTGGGGGATTCAACATTTATGGAGAGAAGAAACAGTCATCATCGACGATGAAACATTTGACTTGATCAGAGTATAACTTTGCGATTCTATCAGATGGATTGAGTGTTTCCTCTCCTACCATATATTTTCAGCCATAAAACACCAGTTTTGTGCTATTGTTGGATACGCTTCCGAGTTGGTGTCCGCCTCTACTATAATACCGTATGCGGCTTCCCAGTCTGTCTATGCAAATAATGTTGTACAACTAAAATTATTAACTTCAGTCACATAACAGGACGGTAATTTGTGATCTATGCGTTGTGTCATCTATACGATAATTACTTCACTGGGCTCCTCCAGGCTCCTCTTGCTTGCCGATGGCTGCATTTGGCATGTTTCATATCTTAAGATGTCCCTTGCGTCCTAATGATAATTTTGTACATCTTCTCTTGCGGTACGTATCGCCGTGTGACTGTATTGTATCCCACGTAGAACTAGTAGCAACTTCTTTTGACTTCAACAGATTTGTCACGATGAATCACAACAGAAAAAACGTCCACGCTCCCAGAAGAGTCAGCAAGTGCAAGTACAAGTAAGCAGTCATAATCTTTCACATTCCCTTGAGAAAAATCAATAACGATGGTATCAAAGCCTGAACTACTCCGCTTCGTGTATTTTGATTTCAAGACGAAAAGCAACAAAGTGAGGAAGATATCAACAACGTTGAGCATTGATTGTCACGGTAACTATTGGGAGCTCACCTTGTATCCCGGTTATCCAGTCATCACGCTATTGAATCGAGGTAAACATGATATTGACGTGACGATTTCTATTATCTTGAGAGACGCCAAGGGATATATTGCCCACGAACAAAGGCGTGGCCTCCAACACTTCAAGGGACGCACAAGTCAGAGCTTTCTTTTTCTCATACAATGGTCAAAAATTATCAACTGCGAAGAACAAATTCTTAATGGCGAGGACCTCATTATTGAGGTTGAGATCTACCGTGTCGGGAAAGCGGTCACCTCCTATGATGCATCAGCCACTCCATTTGGCCAAAACATCCTCAAGTTCATTGACAACGAGCACACCGCTGACGTATTGTTCGAGGTCCAAGAGACTCGTATATTTGCTCATAGACTTTTACTCGAAGCAAATGCACCAGTCCTCGCCACTTTTTGTGAACGATTCGGTAAAGATACCCCAGTTCCGATTAATGACACATCTCCGGCAATATTTCGGCACGTACTTCGCTATGTATACGGAGGAGAAGTGCCAAGTCAAGATGTTATTAAGAAGCAAGGTATTGATCTACTCGGAGCTGCCAATCGCTACGGCATCATTGGTCTCAAGCTGGCAGTTGAATCCAAGATTGTTAGATCTGGCATTGTCAACGTATCAAATGTAATAGAATTCTTGCTGTTTGCTGATGGCACTACCTCACCACTGCTGATGGAATTCGCAACAGCTTATTTCCTCACTCGCGCGAAGGATATTTTGAAGACCAAGTCAGCCTCGAAACTGAAAGAGTCCGGCAAAATTAGTTTTGAGTTGATGGAGGCCATACTCAAACGCGAAGAACCACATACAGACGAAATTGAAGATTACAGATGGCTATCAGTTGAGCAGCTTCGTAGAAAGCTTTTCAAAAAAGGTATCTTGGAATTGGATGGGTCTAAGAAAATGCTCATTGCTCGTTTGCGAGAGCAGAAGATTATTGAGCGTGGATGCTCAACGGTTTGATTTGACTAACTTTGCTCGATTTTGCAAAGCCATAAAGTTCCAACTTCGAGCACAATATACCAATAAGTTGTGTCTATGTCTCGATACAACACATGTCAGTTATTTATTTGGGATGAGAAAGAGATATGAAACGACACTGATATACCATAGCTATTAGATATTTGCAAGGTGTTAAAATTAGCCTACAGAAGATTATTGCAACATACATCAATCCTCTTCCGCCTTTGTTCTCAAAGCCTCGTAGATCCAAGCTTCTCGCTCCCGCTTTCCTCTGCTTATTTGTGTCTCCTTTAATATTTTTGATATGTATCTTCCTCGTATGCTACACACTTGCATTTTGCCAAGTTTTCATAACAGCTATTTCCTGATTTGGCTCCAGAACTCTCGGCATCAGCATGACCTCGCACTAGAGACTATTCCGTGGCTACAAAAGTAAGCTGGTTCTAACAGTGAATTGACTACAAAGAGCGACAAATACAAGTTTCAGTCCCATGATTAAAGACAAAGTGAAAGTCGTGATAGTTTATCTACCAATGACGTCAGGTTAGTAAATATTCTATCTCCTAACTGTTACTGGTATTAGTAAATATTTACCTCCGTGAGAAATTGTGTATTGGCAAATGATTCTTCCATAGTCCAATGATATATGGACCTGTTGAGCTCATACCACACATGTGCTCACTTTTGTGACTTAGTACTGCAATCTTATTTCACACACACGACGTATATTTCTCTCGGCCCAAATCTTTCTAAAGATTTTATTGCATTTCACTTCTTTTCTTTTGAAGCAACAATAGTAACATATCCCAATTCACCAGAATATCTAGAGATTATCCTTTTTGTCGCCAACATCCTCGACCTCAAATAAGGCTGAGCAACCACATTGAAAACTATGTTCACAAACCCCATCACACCCTCATCCTTAACCAAACTAATCGGATCCAAAAGTGCAAGATCACCAGTTGCAACAAACTCAATATTCGCAAAGCCAGCATCAGTTAACAATTGTTGCCATGTATCCGTTGTTTCAGGAATGAATCCAATGTTGAGAACCTTGCTCATTTTCTTTTTTACAAGCTCTTGTGTTTCCTCGTTGGTATTGGGTTTGAAACAAACTTCGTGTAGTATGAACTTATCGGCATGCTTTGCTATGCCTTCGAAGAATTTTGCCTTTCTGGAACGAGGATAATGTGTCAGTGAAGCTTCTGTTTGAGCTACGTCAACTATTTCAAAAGAAGTATTTTGGCAGAGCATAAGAGAACAAGTGATAATATTGAAATGGATCAAACCGCACCGAGAATTGAGAGTTTAGCAGTAGATGATGTGGTATTCTTACATTTTGCATCAGGTCCAAGTCCACAACTTTCACTAGCAACATCGAACATATCCACCTGCTTACAATCCACCAAATCACCCAATCCAAGCCTATACACACAATCCCTCGCCTTCTCAAGCCTCGACATATCCATATCCGTAATAGTAACCCTGGCTCCGTATCGTTGCGCCAACTCAATGCCCGACTTGCCCAAACCTGCTGCTAGCTCGAGAACGGTTGTGCCAGGAGTAATATTCGCTTTTGATTGTACTATTTTGGTGGCATGGCTGCCTCCGGGGCGTAGTACTGTTTTCCCTATTCTTTGGGCGACTATGTGGAAGTTTGGCTCTGGTAGTTGTTTGTTGTTATCATGCTTGTCGATCGTTGTTATTCTGGTATTAGTTGCGCCATTCTTGCGATGTGAGCTGAATGAGAACGCTGCTGCTGTACTGCATGCAAATGCAGATACGATGGTGATAATGAGTAAGAAGCTTTGTATATCAAATGTTGAAATGGCTACTGAAGGTTGAGATTTCATGGTGATAAACGTGATTGGAGAAGTTTACACCTGGGAAAAGTTATTGTGGTTGCAACTTATTGCCATATGGACTCCAATTGACTCATACACGTTCTAAAAGTTTGACATCTACCAACTGTATGTGCCAACTATTGTACATATCCAACCAACGCTCTCGCAATGGCAAGCTCGCAACTCGCAACTATCAACTCGAATGCAACATGCAACCCCAGAGAACCCCGGCCAGATTAAGCCCACCCTTATCGTTGTGCATAGCTTCAAACGCTGTTCAAACGCGCATCGATTTATTCTACGTTACCACATTCAACGCATGCAACATGCAACCCGAAGTCCGAAGTCAAAAAGTGACAGAGATGCCAACAGCGTTTAACGTAGGATCAGGTAGGATCTTCTAGAACAAAACTGGCGGGAACATCTGTCGCCAGCCATCCCTCCCACAACCAACCACACCAGAACCACACGAACCTCCACGAACCGAACCAACCGCACCAAAACTGCACCCAGAGAAGACTTCTCGACCAAAAAATAGCACAGCCCCAGCCAACAGCCAACTCACTAACAGAGCTCACCTGAGCTCACCATCCAACCAATCAACCTCTCCTCGCAACTCGCACCAACAGGCACCAACGTTGGTATCGCTGTAACAGGACCGCCTCATTCATCTGGCCTAGTGCTATCAAGTACCGCCACACCACGCCACACACGCCAGCGACACGCAATTTTAGAGTCGCATCCTCCTATTTTTGTCTGCCAGAAATCACACTGGCTCTCCCCATTTTACTTCAATATTCATTGTTCATATCGGAGCGTACTCATCACACAACCACAATCATGTCATCATTAGGCGCCAACGATGAACTACTCGACATTACCGATTTGATCCAACGGTGCGCAACACAATGCCTCTCGCATTCCCATCCGTTCACTCCACTCGCCAAAGACAAGGAGGATGTCCAAAATAATACTAATAGCTGTAGCCACAGTGACAATGCGGCCGTGACAAATGGTTCACTGATAAATGATCTTCTCATCCAAGGGACGTCCATGGGGAAAACTCAAAAGAAAACCCCGCAATTAATCCCGTTGGATTTGCAAGATGCCATGACAGCATTGGAGTTGGGCGATAAGCGTATGGATTGTTGTGAGATTCCTTTGGCTACAGTTCCAGATTCCAAATCCACTTTGAGGGATGCCAATGAGAATGGTGATTCAAATCCTGCCAAACCCAAAGAGGTGTTGGATGCAGCTTCACGGATGACTTTCCCCCCTCGCATTGCCCCCACAAGTTTGAGCGATGGGACTCCTTTATTGTGTACTGACACACCTGCTCCATCAGTACCAACCAGTAGCCCACCAGCAAACAGTACGACGCTGCACGTGCCAACACCCCCCTGTCCCTCCCTCCTACCCCACTGGGACACCCTTCGCCTTGATCATAATTCATCATCACTCCTCTCTCTCCTAACCCTTCAACTGACCTCACTCGAAGCCTACATTGGCACAAACAATGGAGGATCCAACGCTGCCGAAACAGTGTATTGCAACATGTGGCATCATGATGGTGTGTTGCTAGATATGAGTGAGAGGTTGGGTGCTGATAGTGTGATCGCTAGTGTTGGTGATTGTGCCACTGGGTTGGGGAATAGTGTGAACGGGTTGGGAAATGGGGAGAGTTCAAACCAAAAGCTACAAAAAGACACAATCGAGGAACTGACAGTAGCCCAATGGGTACTATTCGCTTCCTCACTGGGAGTAGTCCGCATAGCCGAGGCTATACGATGGGTGGTGGTGAATGCTGACGTTTATGAGGAGGAAGATTTTGGAGTGACATTGCATGGGGGAGAGGATATCAATACAAGTATTAATGACGGCGGACAGAAGAAGAAGGGAGGGAAGAAAGGAGGAACATCCATGAGATTCTGTCAAGCACTCCTGGGTAGCAGTTATATCGAAGTGGTATGGGATACGGCATTGTCGTACCTTCGTTTGTATCGCTCTTCTTGCGAGCAAAAGAATGGCGACACAAACATGGACAGGGATGAAATAGACAAGCTAATCTCTACATGTGACGCAATGGAAACCATTCTTCAATACCAACAAACCTTTTTCCAAGCTGTCAAAATACTATCCAATCTAAATGATGAGACGGTTGTGGATTTTACAAAGNTGTGGAATTGTCAAAGGATGGACTACTCGATTCCGATGGTTGTTTATTACACCCAGAGTCCAATGGCATGCTATCAGCATCGTTCGATCCATTCGTTAATCGCCGCTATTTCGGAAATGCACCTGTACGAAAGGCAAATTTCCTCCGGCACCCGTTGAATGTGATATCGTCGCTGTCGCAATTGACATGCGAATTGGAATGGGGGGTGTGCAATCCAATATTATATGGGGATACACTTGGTAGGATTACGAGAATGTTGGAGAGTAATTCGTTGAGGGGATGTGGTGGCGTTGTTCCACTTCCTCCGAAAATTTTACCGAAAAAGAAGAAGAAGGAAATATCGAAGGAGGAAGAAGGAGTGGTGGAAGAAAGTCCAGTGGGAATGAACATCCTTTCGCGATCGCTCGTGGTATTGAATCTCTACTTTGACAACAAGCTTTTTGGTCAATATGACTTTTCGAACATGATCGGCCAACACATGAGACAACAATGCGCCGTGCCAGAACTCCTCCTATCCTCCACCGACTGGCTTTCCCGAATGGCCAAACCAATGTACGACACTCTCAAATCCCTCTGTCTCAGCCGCCATCGAGAACGGGGTTTTACCGAGAGTATTTTACTCCCCGCGTTTCAACTACTTCAGTACGAAGCGGCGAATGTGGATGAAAAATTCCGAAAGGAGCATGAACTAGATGGTAAGACGACACCTTCCTATGCTAGTAACTATATCATTTTGAGTACAATTCGATTGATGGAACGCCATGTTGGCCTTGGGATAGAATTGGGTTTGTATCCCAATTGGTATGATCTTAGTACTGCACTCTGGTATCGGGACTTTTTACTGAGTGCCTTGATTAATGTGAAGGGATCGGTGGAACGGGAGAGGGTACAGCGGAGGGAAATGGATTTGCGTATTGAGATGGAGTTGCAGGAAGAGGAAGAGAAGAAGGTGAAGCAGGCTCAGTTGTTGTTGTTGCAGCAGAGTAAAAAGAAGGGGAAGACGAAGAAGGGGAAGAATAAATCGAAACAACAGCAGCAGCAGCAGCAACCCACTTTGCCAATACCATCCAGTGCCTTGACTTCACCAACAGAAGCCGACAGCTTGAAACGTACAGCTGAGGATTTTGAAGATCGAATAGACTACACATCCCTATTGCTTCATAGAAACTTGTGTCGTGGCTTGGTGCGATACATTGCGGCTCTCCGCCAAGCCAAACTTCTCCTGTAAGTTGCAATATGATTTGAAAGTAGGCAGTTCATCGCATTCTTTTCATTTTCTAATACCTGTTATCGTTTGTTTTCCAATGCAGTGATCCTCCCGCCTCAATAACAATGTTCACCACTCACCAAAAGAGATTTGAAAAGAGATTCGAAGCATTCAGTACTTTACCCCAACCCCCCAGCCTTTCCTACGAGGATTATATCCGAGGATCTGATTTCTCCGCTGTCCAGAGTAAAGATTTGTTATCGTCTGCATCCGAGTGCTTTCGTCAGGGAAAGGGTGTGGTTGATTGGTTATTGGATGCCATTGTTCCTGCCGAAGAAAGCTGTAACGAATCTACTTCTGAAGTGGCGGAGAAGCGCAAAGATGATGATTTACATATTTCAATACGGAGGGAAGAGATTATGGCATTGGCCAAGGTTTGTGTGTCCAACTCGATATTTTTACATAAGTTGGCGTCAATGGCAGGTGGTGGTAAAAGCTCTGGAAAGAGCAGTGTCTCCTTGGATTTCAAGGCTCATAAACTCTACTGTACATTGAGCATTACATAAACTAGAATGGATTTCAGGTAAACTTTCTCCTGAGAAAGCATTACTGATATGCCATTTGCTAATTGAGTTCCCTAGCAGAAGAGGGGCTGATAGAAAGAGTGAAAATGTGGCAATCCTACAGAATGAAATCTATGGATAGCGTCTCGTATGAGGTTCATGTATTGTAGTAGGCAAGGAGAACTAGACAAAAAAGGTATTGCCGTTAAAGGAAATGTGGCTGGGGTATAAAGCTCATCGCATGTCACTCAATCTGCACCTCCGGAGGAGGATTTAGAAACCTTTTAATCAGGGCACTCGGAGACAAAGAGTCTTGTTAGGTTGTAACTACTTTATATAGGATGCTAGATTCACTACTTTCACACTTCAACAGCGCATTCACTCAATCTGCACCTCCGGAGGAGGGTTTAGAAACCTTTTAATCAGGGCACTCGGAGACAAAGAGTCTTGTACTATTTTATATAGGATGCTAGATTCACTACTTTCGCACTTTGAATCGCACGAAAGACTCTCCTTCTCGGATGCCCATCACGGGTGCAAAAGTTGCAAAAGTTTCATATTCAGCCAGCACTCCTGGATTTGTGAGAGTCATTCTTCGAATATGAACTCAAAGGTTTCAGAGACTGGCAGATTCACAAGTCAAACTGGCAAAGAGCCGCCCCGAAAGCGCTGAAGGCAGTGAATGGGGCCTTGTAATCCAAGTGAAATGTGTTGCCATCAACTTTTCCGAACTGAAAATGAAAATGAAATGGTTGGCATGAGAATAATATTTTACACCACAAATATGCGTTGGTCTGACCTGATTGTGGTCTGACGTACCTGCAAGAGGCACTCTCCAAATTCACTTTCAAGCTGCATATTTTTTACACTGGGAGTCAAGACTCGCCCGGAGAAATTTAGACGGTACTGTCCTTTGTGATGCTGTGGAGGCTTAGTTTGTATTGCCTCAAGCTTGCAGTGCTTCCATGTTCCATACAAAGAGAGTCAGTTGTTGTTGTGTGTGTCATTGCTAGCTTTGGTAGATGACTTCCCTTCTTCTTCTTTGGGGACAACAGCTTGCATTTGCCTTGGCGGTTGACCGTCAGTGACCTGCTTCATCAGGGCAGGGATGTCATACACATATGCTGCAACTTGTTCTTTTTCTCGACTTGAGTTATACATTGTGTAGCAGCCAATGTTCTGGTCCTTGTCCTTTCTTAGTTTGCCAAATGTAGTGTCCAGATTTCTTTGATAGTTTGGCGTTCATGCCGCCTCGAAGTGCATCGAAAAGATGGTAGTTCGATGTACGAGATGACTTGATCTTGTTCGCTATGATTGAGACTGCCTCGGCATCCTCTGCTTGGAATGCCAAATAGTATTTGTTATTACCGCAACGAGTAACACAGCAATGTACTAACTCAAAGCCAAAACAAGAAAGTTTATTTGAGATGATGGAGGCTACTAGAAAATCGATTAATGCGCCGGACAGAACATTCATATGCAATTGAAATTGTGCAGTTTCTTACCAAACCCAGTCGCGTGATAGTTTGCTTTTGATGGCATGCAAAACAAAGATGGTGCTCTCGTCAAGTAGGCACCTGCCTTCTCTTCATTTCCCGAAGATTTGCTCTTTTCGGTGATCATACCTTTTTCGGACTTTTGCTTGGGTGGAGATGGGTGCCCGATTCGCTGGATGGCTTCCATATTTCTAGTTGGGTTCCGGGTGGAATGGTTTAATCGGCTAAGTGGCGACAGCATTTTCGAAGACCTAACACTAAGCAAGGGTGCAAATTTCAAGTGTCTGCCAGTTTGAATTTCAAACACCTGTAGCACGCTGGTAGGGGTATTTCCCCCGCCGACGTGAATTAACAACTAGAGCCAAATCGATCGCCATTCATCTGCCTTATGCTTCGACAAAAAACGATGATGGCCAAACAAAATCAACTTGCCTTACTATTCTATCTGCTCACAACTTTGACTGTGTCTTGGGGGTGTTTCATCCACAACACAAACAGTGGAATATGCTCTAAAAAGTATCTTCCGGCGTCCTCTGAGCTCGCCGCGATTGAGGAAGCCAAGACTCGTTGGATGGCTGACATGCCATATTGCGGAAAGTGGATAGCCAGTTATTTTTCGCCATGCGTACCATCAAACCCGACTACGGCATGGACAGCTGCTGACGCAAATTTTCCTGGCGGAAGACTTAGCAGAAGTGATGGACAGGTAGACAACCATTCGATTCGTAGCAAGGATGCATGGGTGCAACAAACAGTAACCAATACTATCCAAGCTCGAATCGATCTTGAAAAGAAGCAAGGATCTAGTAAATCCCATTACTTTAGGAACGAGGACTGTCAAAAAGCCTACGCACGATATACATGCTGGCTTAATTTCCCACGCTGTAGTGATGAATTCGATGAATCCCTGCCCATGTGTCAATCAGGTATGTTCATATGTGTGAGACTTATCAAGAAAAATAATATTGAACACTAAGGAAATCATTATTGTGTTGACAAATTAGCGTGCGAGAATTTATTTCGAGTATGTGGTTTTGCATCAGACATCTGGAGGTGCGAAACAGATGCCGTTGATGGCGAGGACGAAGACAGGAATGCCTTTTTCCCAGGAATGCCATTTAAACAAAATGAGTTTTACCCAAAGAGCAATGACCCAAGAGCAGTATGTACTCCTAGTATCAAAGGTGCTGGGCCCTCTCGACATGGAGGTGGAATGTTGTCTCCTGTTCTGTTGACAATCATCTTTTCGGTGTATATCTATTGGCCAGAATAAGGTGTCGAATTGTGATACTAGGCTCAGCAGATTAAACCACTGGTATGGAATATTGACGAGACTCAAGATATAATGACGGTAGCCTTATAATACTTTTAATTCTTGACAAGCAAGTGTACGTCACAATTCCATCTTCAACTAGGTGTTTTCATAAGCTACCATTTTTCAGGGGCCAATTCAACCATCCAGGTACTCTCTTCCCAAGCGAGAATACGAGAAGGATTCATTGCCATCTTTGTTGTTCTGAAGATGACAGAGGTGCCAAATCAGTCAGTTTTGATTGCACACATTAAATTCATTTGATTACAACCTATTCAATTCTATATAGAACAAGCCCTACCAAAATCATCAAGTCTAACACACCAGGTATGTCTGCGTAGCGTCAGAAGTTGTTTTAGGATTCGATAGCCGTACATGGTAGTATTTTGATGTGGTTATCCCATTCCACTTCATTCACATAATAGTCAAGGATTCGAGCACTGTAGTAGAAGTGGATAATACTTCGTCAGGATTAATGCTGTATTAGTGAGAAGTAAAGCCCTGAATGACAGCGCAATGATCATTCACATTTTATAGACTGATTCACATTAAATTCTCCTCGTGTCTAATGATGGTGCTTTTGATTGCTAACTCGTCATTTGTTTAGTTTTGTAGAATTTGAAACAGGTGCATTTTCTGTATGTTTGGTTGACATCACGGCTCGAACTGTCTGTTGTTGTCATTGTTTTTTCTAACCTTTTTTCTTTGCTGCACGTTAATAATATTCATTTGGGAGGAACATCATTTGATTCGGCATGTTGCCCAGCCTCTGATGCTGCTGCCGCCACTTATTTTCACG
>JAZGVS010000266.1:0-17086 GCA_037356235.1 Bacterosira constricta
TGTTTAAAAGAGATTCAATAACTGATGAGATTCTCACAGTAGGTGGAGATGAATACTATATCAATAGGTGAGTACACAATTGTTCAAAATATATGTTGCAACAACAATCTGTTGAGCCTAGGGAATGAGTTTGATGTGAAGCCTGTGGTCGAGCTGACGATTGTGTTGGTGACGTCAATGCGGGCGGGCTTTGGCGAGGTGAGAAGAATGCTGCTGCCGATGATGATGGTGACAGCTACAGTAGCAATGCAACGAACTGATATCTTTGGAGTCATCAGCAATCTCAGTGGAAGACTGTACAAAAGTTTCGTCGCAGACGACCATTACTGTCGCTAACTTCTTGGTTTTTTTTACTGCCTGAGATATCAGCAAGCAGCTGGGAGAGTTGACTACGAGCGTCAACAAAATCAATGAAGTAGTCAGTGCAGGCCAGTGCGCACCTGAGCAAAATTGGTAGATCTTGTGATCATCGATCAAAGGGTCTGGGGTCAAGAAGTTCAATTGAAACGAATGAAGCCAGGAATGAAGCCTCATGTTGATGTTCTCTCATTGTCTATTGTGTCTCATCTAAGGGACTTGTGGAAGTTTACCCTGGCGCAAGAATGCCCAACCACAAACAAGAGAAGATGCCTCGTGCACGATATGGTTGTCAAAAAGTGCTGTGGTAAAAATAAGTTGATGCTTAAAAATCCCTCATCAGTACACAGAAGTGAGTCAAGAAGACAACCAAAAATCAAATTTATAACAACTAATGTGATGTACAATACCAGTGTTAATTTATTTAAGTAATATGTTTCATCCTAATCTACCTCTAGCTAAATCCAACCTCTGTTTCTCTCACGCACTAAACCTCTACCCCCATAATCTTCGCCACCTGAGGCATATCCTTGTCTCCGCGGCCACTCATGTTGATAACAATGTGCTTATCCTTTGGCAAAGTTTTCGCCAACTGGATGGCATAGTAAATTGCGTGGCTTGTTTCAAGTGCAGGAATGATTCCCTCATACTCGCACATCATTTTGAAACCCTCCAATGCCTGATCGTCCGTGACAGCAGAGTACTTCGCCCTTCCGATATCCTTCAGATGGGCATGCTCTGGTCCAACACCGGGGTAATCCAAACCAGCGCTGACACTGTGCGTATTCAAAGTCTGACCACTCTTCTCTTGAATGACATATGTCAAGGCTCCTTGCAAAACACCAGGCGTGCCCTTGGTCAGGGTGGCACAGTGCATCTCATCCTTATCGATACCATGCCCAGCTGCTTCAACTCCGTGCAACTCAACACCCTCATCCTCCACAAAGGGGTAGAATGCTCCAATGGCATTGGATCCACCACCAACACAGGCAATTACTACATCAGGTAGCTGTCCAGTCTTCTCCAGCATTTGCGCCTTCATCTCAATCCCCATGATGGATTGGAAATCTCGCACAATCGTGGGGAAGGGATGCGGTCCCCCAGCCGACCCAATGAGGTAGTGAGTGTCACGCACATTGGTCACCCAATCACGCATGGCTTCATTGATAGCATCCTTCAACGTTGCCTGTCCATCATGCACTGGGACAACCTTCGCCCCCAACGTTTTCATACGAAAGACATTCAACTTCTGACGCTCGCAATCGACAGCACCCATGTACACAGTGCAGTCCAAGCCGAGCTTGGCGCAAATAGTTGCCGTGGCAACACCATGCTGTCCCGCTCCCGTCTCGGCAATAATACGAGGCTTGCCAATCTTCTTCACGAGGAGGGCCTGACCAATGGCATTGTTAATTTTATGCGCGCATGTATGCGCCAGATCCTCCCTCTTGAGCCAGATCTGCGCACCACCGCACATTTCCGTCAAACGATCCGCCAAGTGGAGGGGAGTGGGACCACCCACAAAATCCTTACGGTATACAGCAAGCTCGGCCAAGAAGACGGGATCAACCTTAATCTTCTCGTACTCCTCTTCAATTTCCCGAAAGGCCTCCGAGAGTGTTTCGGGGATGAACTGCCCGCCAAACTTACCAAACCGCTTATTGATATTGAGCTTGGCAATCTCATCCGCAACCTCATCCTCTGGCTTGCGCCCCAATATCGTGGCCTGGTTGGTCACATCACTTCCCTGCTTGCACCCCGCGCTGAGATCCGAAACAATGGACTTCACAGCCGTGACACGCCCGGCCGTGGAATCCCCCCCCTGTTGCAGAGCCTTGAGAATAGCACTGCCCACTACAACACCATCACCAATGTTGGCTACGCTTTGTACCTGTGCAGGGGTGGAGATACCAAACCCAATCGCCAATGGAAGGTCGGTCTGTGTTCGGACACGGGCGATGAACTCGCCGAGGTCGGAAGGCAGCTCTGTTCTTGCGCCAGTGATACCCGTGGTGGAAACACAGTAAATGAAGGTAGATGCGGTCTTGGCCAATTGACCAATACGCTGATCGGTGGTGGTGGGTGCAATCAGTGGGATGTTGGACAGTCCATACTTGTTACATGACTTGGCCAACACGGCTCCCTCCTCCGGAGGCAAATCCACGACGATGAATCCATCTCCTCCATACTCTTTTGTCTTTTCGCACATGTTCTCAATGCCGAATTGAAAGAAGGGATTGTAGTACCCCATGAGTACGACTGGGACGGTGAGGCCCTGGGATCGGGCGGCCTTGATCATTTCGAGGCATTGGAGAATGTTGGATGTTCCTACCTTGATGGCGACTTGGTTCGTTTGTTGGATGGTGGTGCCGTCCGCTTGGGGATCCGTGTAGGGGATTCCGAGTTCGATGATGGCTGCTCCTCCTTCTTGCATGGCTAGGAGGATGGCGGGTGTGTCTTGAAGAAGCNGGGTGTGTCTTGAAGAAGCAGAGAGAGAGGAATATGTTTACATCATTGGTGAGACCAGGGGATAAATGAAAAGAAAATAGAATGGAATGGAAAAAAAACCAGAAGAGCAGGAATGCCCATTCATCAAACGCAAGGTTCGTAATCCCCATCACTTCACTAAAAAGAGTAAAATTAGAAGTTCATTTTCCACATCACAAGGAAATCTCATCCAACAGCGAACAGAGTCAATTCGGGATATAAATTCTACCATCCATAGAATGAACTCAGCATCAATTGTCCCCATCTCGCCCATCCCCCCCATCTTCATCAACCATTATACAGACACAACCATGCAATAGATATGTCACATGTCATGCCATTTCACTCTCTCTCTCTCCCTCTGGGCGACAAACAACACAAACAAATACATCATCTAGCTATATATATCTCACCTTCCTTCACAGGAAATCCAGCCGTCACAAAGGTAATAAATGCCGCTTCCCCCCGTTCCTTGCACTGAGCAAATGCCTCTTCAATACGACCATTGTGGCCTCGTTGCATGGATTGAACTGCGGAAGACATGTTGATAAGTCTTCTATTGGTGTTGAATGGAAATGATTTTGATGGAGGTTGTGATGGGTGGAGTTGTGACGCAGCGGTGATGATGTTAGTGCTGCAGTTGGGAGTGTTGGCGTCTCGACAAAGTGAATTGGTGAATGTTCGTGCTAGTAGAGGACGAAATGCGGTGGTTGCAGAGGCACGACGATGGAAATGGGAGAAGTGGGAGATTATTTTTGTTGTTGTTGTAATGGGCATGTAGAGCTGAATGATACGGTTGCCCTTTTGGGTTGAGGAGGATATGCGGTGTCAGGTTGATCGAAGGAGTTGCAGATTGCAAATTGCCGCCGTGAAGGTTCGGTGCACAATACAAGGTGTAAAACGATGACGGTGGTTTATGTTGACGCACACGGATTTTGTGTGGATCTGTTCAGTTACAGGTGGAACACGAGGGCTCGCTACTGTCACGTAAAATTGAGATCTCTGTACTGAATCACGACTGAATCGATTAGTGATTGACTAAATCCCGTTAGAGATACGTACTGTCAGAAGACAGGTGTCAAGTAATGAGAAGGCTGACGAGACAGGTGTCAAGTAACGCGAAGGCCAATTGGTTCACGTAGATACCTGGTAGTTTAGATCCGTCCGTAGTCTCATAACAACGACTAAGTACTAATACTCACATCAATTACACTAAGTAAAAAATGACCGTCTGTCTAAGTCAGGTCAGCCTTGCCTAACTCGCCGATTCTCGCGGGAGACTTCGAAATCATTCCTGAAGGCGCTAGTAATAGCTAGTAATGCTTCGTATGGGAAGCTCTAAGCAAGATGCGATGCTTAATCACAATATTAATATTAATAATAATAACAACCAATCAACAATGAATCAATTCAATTCAACTCAATCCTAATCCTTTAGAGAATCAGGACAATCACCATTGATAGTAGCGAGAAAGGTGATGGCGTCGTGGCAAAAAAACAAAATGCTGAGTGCACTGGTGATATTCTTACCAGCCTATGGAGCTGGAAATATTATCAACAAGCCACGTCAAGACGCGCTGCAGCAAGAACTTGATGAGTCGCAATCACTTCATTTTGTCGCCATAGGCGACTGGGGCGCGCCGCTCTCGTCAACACGCCAAAGAAGTGGACAACAAGCCGTGGCGGATGGGGTTGCATCTTGGTTAGAAAAAATAACAAATGAGAACAACGACCAAGACAAAAACTCCCCATTTATTCTCTCTTTGGGGGATAATTTTTATCCGTCCGGGGTGAAAGATGCAGATGAAATGGCAGAGCGTTTTGGTGAATCGTTTGAGGATATTTACAGCCATGATGCATTTGGTAACGTGCCTTGGTATGTCGTTGCTGGTAATAAGGATTACGAAAGTGACATCACAGCTCAGATGAACTATTCTGGGTCATCGCGTTGGATATTTCCCGACTATTTTCACAGAGTGGTTCGAGAAATTAGAGTTCCGGGGGACGACGCCGTTGGAGGCGCCATGAAGGTGGAAATTATTTTAACTGACACAATGCAATTATCGGGTACTACACAACATCCCACTTTATCAGAATCACGTGATGAGCGTACGTCTCGAGAAACGGCTGATCGGGGACTTCAGTATATCAAACACCACCTTCATCATTCAGACGCCGATTATCTTATAGTTGCAGGTCATTTTCCCGCCCACTCTACTTCTGGTTTCGAAGAGTTGCTGCAGCTACATCAAGTATCTGCCTACGTTCATGGACACGTCCATTGTCAGCAGCACAAAAGAAAACAATCGGTCGATTATTTCACCACGGGAACCGGTATGGAAATCGATTGTCTCGAGGATGACATTGACCATAGAGATGCAACGGGGGGGTTTCTGTCTTTTCAGGCGAGAGTTGATATAATGGTGGTAAGATTTCATGATCAGTCTGGAAATGAAATTCACCGCATTGCAATCCAACCTAGATATGAAAAAAATCGTGGTGCCAGGCTTGAAGATATTGCATAGATGTGGCCTGACGTGCTGTTGGTCAATATCAATATTGCACAGGAGGTCACTGGCCCATTAGTATTTAGTAGTGTACCATTAGATTTATGAGATGAAGTTGTAAGTTGTTGATTAGGAAAATGAAGTTAATCTGATGTTGCACTTTGCACTCTCCCGTAGCCATGACGCAATATGTGGTGGCAATAAATGTTTGCTAAGTAAAATGAGACGCTGTCAGTGGTGGCTGCCATCGTCGGTGATGGGATGACATTGTGGGCCTTTCGTACCAGTCTTTAGAGAGAGCCAGAGTCCTACCACCAACCACCACCACCTTGCCATTTGCGTTGGATAATACAAAATCATAAAATAAAATAATTCACTGCCTTCTTTTGTTTACTCATCATGTACATTATTTACTGTTGTCAGTTCAGAATGCACAGCAGTTTCAGTGTGATTCTTATTCATATGTGATATTTTAGCTGCTGGTGTCTCTCGCCACAGTACCTCTAGAGGTAAAGTAAAGTAGAAGTAAATATGGTCTGTCCACGTTATGAAAAGGACTCAATGGAAAGAATTCTCAAAATTGGCAATTGCGTCACTGCAAACCGACTTCCTCTGAAATCCATCACTTGATTCAACTCTAATGCTTTCATCTAGGGCATCTCTACCATTGTTCGTTGAAGAGATGATTGATAAAGTCTTGCGAAATGCCTCAGGATCAGTCAAGTGGTTGGTGATTTGAATGGCAGCTTTCAAGAATGCGACACTTGCTGCTTGCCCTTGGCCTGCACATCGGTCGGATAGACTGCTGAAGGATTGCACGAAGCAAGTAGGATCTGGATTTATATCATTGGTGTTGATGACTGAGATCAGTCGGTGCAGTGTAGACGAACACTCAAATACAGACAATTCAATTCCTGCGCCAAGATTTTTTCCCACTTTACGCACAATGAGGTCGCCAATCTTCTTGGTAGCATCTTCAATGCTTCGCAAGACATCAAGTCTCTCCTGTGATGTTGCTAACGCGACAGCCCGTGATTGGACAGCACATTCGCATGCAAGCAAAAGAGATCGGGGCAGTTCTAGACGCTCCAACTCGCTGAAAATCAACATGAACAATTCCCAGTCAACTGTGTCACGGTGATTGACGCAAAGCTCTAACAGAAGCAAATGTAGCCGGCCACTAAAGCCACGAGAGGAGCTGCTGGCTCCGTGATTCCGCCAAATGGTACGCGCATAGGATGGAAAGTGCATTGCACTCAGCTGAAACAAGTCAGAATGAGGCAGCGGGAGGCCCATGGCTTCAATCTCCATCGCCACGAATGAACCAAACGCACATTTGTTCAGTTGGTCGTCGCCAACATCACTAGAAGAAGTTTCTTCTACGACGACTCTTGCAATAACTTCCTGGGGGCACAGAATGGTGGCAACTCGTAGAGCACGATGGCGCATGGCAAATGAAAGACCCTTCTTGGCGTGGAATTCTTCCTTTGTAGAATCTTCAGGCAGGCTTGACATAATGCTTTCGTCATAGGCAGAAGACTCGCCGAAGAGGAAACAGTACGTTGATGCAACAGTGCTTCCTTGTCTTGCAAAAACAATGCCCAATAATTCCTGCGCATGTTGCAAAGCTAGATCACCTTCAAAGCACTTTGTCTTTTGAGCCAGTTTGCTCCTCAACCTCAGCTTTTGACTCTTTGAGATGATATTACTATCAACATTTTCATCGGCATCCTCTGGCGACGACTCAGTGCGGAAGTGGTAATCTTCGGCGAAACAGATCAAGAAGGCAATGCGGAGGGCAACTCTTGAACAAAGGTGGTCTGACGACTCCCGCAGTGACGACGGTGACAATGCAGATGACTCTTCAGAAGCTGTGATTCCATCATCATTTTTCGAATCGTTGGACCACGTTTGCTGGTCACCGGAACTCATAATCCCAATATCCATGACAAACTCAGAAGTATCATCGCACTCATCATCAGGTTTCGCATCTGGTCTACTTTGCTCTTCGTTCTTTCTGGCGTCTTCGGTATTTGCTTCACGAAGATCAGCAGTGTTTCCACCTTTCGAGTCATCCCCGTGAACAAGCCAGCGCCGGGTAAGTAGCCGAGCACATTTACCAACATTGACATGAGAATAGCGATTTGAGAGGGACTTGCAGGCATCATGAACCAGCAAAGCGAGCAAACGAAAGTGATGAGTTGCAAATCCATCAGCATCATCGAGGGAAGCTTGTGCAGCCGTTAATGAGCCTTCAACAAGAAGTGCTTGAACTAAATGATCTGAGAGGTAATTCTCTTCCAACTGTGCCTGCTGCTGGACTTTGTCAATAATTTTCTTATACAACACCTTGACAGTATTTGCCGTGGATTCATGACGTTTGAGGACCTCATCGACTAGAATCTTGTCTGATAGGCCCGCTCTAGCAGCATCAATGCGTTTGACCCGCTCCAATGCGATGTTTTCTTCTTTCGCATCGTTCGAAGATTCTGCTTCGTCAGATGCCTCTGTAGCATTTACATGGGCCATGTCTAGGCACTTGAGCTGCTCAACTGATCCAGTATTGTACTGAAGGGAGCACCACCAAGCTAGATCCGCCCTGTCTCTGGATGTTTTCAGCTTTTTAGCAACCGACACAACTGCCAAGTCAAATGGTGGCAGTGAACTCCCTGACGCCTGCAGTTTGCGAAACCGCACAACAAGTGATCGCGCGTGCAAATAGCCAGATGGAAGCTGAAGCAAGCTACATAGAGGAGCAAGCGCAGCTACAATGGAATTGGATCCGCTTTCGTCCTCGAGGACCCCGTCAAGAGGAGCGAGCGGATCAAAGATATTTGTAGCTGCATCAATTCCAAGAACACTGAACTTTCTGGTGTCCTCGCTCGGATGCAAAGGGTCACGAGGAAGTGGTTCAAATAGTTTGGTAAACTCCGGTTTCTTTTCTGACGGATGTTTTTCAAAGATTGAAGATATTATAACAAGAACATCCTGGCGACGCTCGATGCGTCCAGTCTCTTCTTCGTGCGCTTTTGCTCGTGCGTCACTTTTCTTCATAATGCCACTCAGTTTGTTCAGGCACTCACAGTAGAGGGTTAGCACCATGGCATGACGGTCGTAGTCTCTAGCACAGCGTTGATCCCTCTCGAGATTCATCACACATTTTCGAAGCACGACATTTCGGTTCAAGGTTGGCAAGAGGGCCAAACATTCTCTAGCAGCAATTTCGGTCTGATTTAAGTCATGGCGGATGTCAAACGCACGATTCGCCATCTGAGACCCCTCCAACTTTGACTCGACGCCTTTGTCGTTAGTTGTATTATCAGGTGAAGAGAGAAGAAATTCGATCATGGTTGATGGAGGAATGTGTTTATTCAAGCCATAATCTTTCATAAATCTCTTTGCAAGTATCAATGTGGAATGAGGACCCAACTTCTTTGATGCATTCCAAACCAACTTCTCGCAGTAACTCTGCATAGTTTGTTCTACTGCTCCTGATTGTGAGAAAACGCTGGGGTCAAAAGAAACCGAGTGGTCTGACAGAATACTCCACCAAGTTGCATTACAGGAAAGCTCATCACATTGATCAATAAAACGTCGTTGTTTGCTCCATGGAAAAGGTTCGCCAGACGAGAAGGTGCCAACGCCACAGTATGCTCCAATGCTAGCCAATGTAAGGATACGGGGAAAGTCTCGTTTGCCGATTGCAGACGGCAATGCTGCTTGATAAATCTGTGGAGAGTGATGAAAATAAGGGGTGAGATTTCCAACGTCAGGGGGAAAATGCATAAAGGGTTTACACAGCTCACCTTGAATGCCATCTCCTTTGGTAAATGAAGCAAAAATGAGACTGACATGAGATCATCAATGGTACCCGAAGTAAGTCCTGATTCGGTCCCTCCTATACTACGCTCTGCAAGGACACAATTATTCTTTTTCAACATGGTTTCACAGTTGGGAAACAAGCTTGTGCTGCTAGATGATGGAGAAGAACTCTGAGACATGGATGTTGTCGTAGAAAGCATAAGTACACGAAGAGAGGTAGCGTGAGCGCCTCTGGATTCGAGCGAATTCATGATTTCGGACTTTTCCATCAGTGATTTACTTGTTTCTTGATCGGATAATTTGGAGGAGCCCATTGATGATTCAATGTCCAAAACCATTTTGCAATACGCCATGCTGATGAACAAGGCTTCGAGCGGTTGCAGAAGAAGCCCATCTCCAATGTACCATGTTGGATGAAGGATGGGAGCCGATGGTAATCGTTTGTCAGCAAGCATGACAGTAACTGACTTCTCGCGGGGGGTGTTGTAGCTCTGTTGGGAGTGGTGTTTGCAACTTGCAGCTTGTAGCAACCCAATGTATCGTTCAAGCCGCTCGCCGATGCCCATATCCGATCGAATTGAAATGTCACAAACTAATTCCGTCAAGTTCCCCAAAGAGAGTGATGATGAGAGCATGCATGAAGGGCTGTGCAAAAGGATGTGGTCACGAAGAAGTTGTGAGGCTTGGGCCATACTCCTCATAGCAACCAATGAGGCTAACAAGTCCTTTTCATCCTGAGAAATAAGTGACATCGACCTTGAGAGATGATGTGCTTCGGAAAATGCTCTTCCGCAGAGTGTCAATACGACTGACATTATTGCATGGAACGAAGAAGAATGTCCATCATTCCGTTGTTCGTCGAGAAGACCCGAAACTTCCAGCAGAAGAAGGCTTGCGTGATTTGTCGATATCTTGGCTACCTGCGACGCAGTGGCTCCAATGGCACGTGACCATAGTTGCGACGGAGTGTCACTCAAAATGGCGCACCACTGTTTTGCGGTAGCAACCAGAGGCTTGAGCTGATTTCGCAGTGAGGAGTCATCTTTCACTTCCAACATACTCTTTTGCGATAGAAGCAGGTTTACACTTGGTTGCAGTAGGGTGGATACAACCGAAGCGCACGAAGAAGGATCTCTGAGTTCGTCAATGGTCAAAAATATTCCGCAACCTATCTGAAGCTTGGATATCTTTTCAAACTCGTTCAATCTTATTTTTGGAGCGGCAGTCGCTCGTTGTTTTCCAGCGACGATGGCTTGATCTTGCATGGCAGAAATTATTGCACACGCAGTAGAGCTCGCCACCATGGCTTGCCGCCTCGCCTCCTCTGGAAACATCTCCCGCAAAATCATCTTCCCACAGTCTTCCAGTATCCCCGCACAAAAACCGGCCATTCGTTCGCTGACCCTTTCCGCTAGAATTTTCTCCTTGGAGTAAATCTCTCTCGTGAAGNTAAGACAGATTTCATGGAAGGATCATCCGATGACGATGATGGTGATTCTCCTCTTGGTGGAGCGGCAACCATGGTCCGCTGGAAAAGAGAGACGCAGGTATCCAGCTTGGAAATGTTTGAAAATGCATCACAGAGCATTAATACATCCGCCAACACGGTGGGAACATCAATGTGACGGCAAATGTGTAGGATCAGACTGTGCAAGAGAGAGATTGAGAAAAGAGAATGAGCATGAGAATAAAAGATTGAGAAACCGTTTCTGCAAAGATGGATACAATAGCCAAAACCACAACACTCACTTGAGACCATGGGATGGATCAGACACACGAAAGAATTCTTGGGCACCATTGCCACAATACCTCCTCACCAAAGAATCAATTGCCAATAATCTCGTCGCCTCCTCCAGCTCACTCTTGACATTCTCATCCACATAGGCCAACGCAATAGCCTCCACGGCAAGATGTTGTAAGTCGGGTATCGGACGGTGCACACTCACGAGAGCCCTGCGTAGCATTTTGAGTATGATTGTACACTTAATGAGTGGGGAGGTGCACCATGTGGATAGAGTTTGGATGGATTGCTGCAGCAATACGTCTGAGTTGCGATGAGGAATCGCATTGTCGTTTTTATTGTTGCTGTCGCACAACTCATTGGCATATTGCTGTATGGCCGTGTCAAAATCAGCATTGACATTGATGGCAAATGAACGAATTCTATCCACAATTTCTGCAGTAGTGGTAGTTGAAGGCACATCATGGACATTATGAGACTTGGCTTGCTTGACTGACGAAGCCACCGATAATCCATTATGTTGATGATGATGCAACAATGCCGACTTCACAAGTTCCTTCACGATATAC
This sequence comes from Bacterosira constricta, assembly GCA_037356235.1. Taxonomy (NCBI): domain Eukaryota; phylum Bacillariophyta; class Thalassiosirophyceae; order Thalassiosirales; family Thalassiosiraceae; genus Bacterosira; species Bacterosira constricta. Next base: position 11,484 of record JAZGVS010000266.1, read on the forward strand.
TGTTCACCATCACTCTCGCTCATTTTTGAGTAATTTCCTAACGTCAACACCTCCCTTGCCATACCTAATCCGCGTGAAGTCTTTAATCGCATGGCTTTGTTCAGTTTGATCTCGATGCAATCAATATTGTGTTCTAAACTCTCGTCATCACTCTCGTCGTCGTCATAATCTTTGACAAACGAAGCATCTGTCGTTGAATTGGGAGAGGAAGTATTTTGGAAGAAGGAAAAGTCATCCAGAGAGGAGGTATTGTTATCAGTGGTATTGTGATTACTGGCGCGTAGTCGTTTGGCAGACATGATCATTGTCCGTCCACCCTTCGACTTCTTCATTGTAGAGTAATTTCCAATGTTGAGAACAGTAGGACGATGAGACATGGTAGAGCGGTTAGACGACTGCATGGAAGCCTTGGTATCAAACGATGTGAAGAATGATGCAGCATTATTCCGAGGGGTGATCATGGGCTGCTCCTGTTCCCGCTCGTCGTTGCCATTCTCCAGCTCCGACTGCTGCAACTGCAACTGCATGGGGTAGGTGAAGCAACTGTTCATTGACACCGTGAGGCGGGCTGTGGCCTTGCTGACTTCCTACATGTCGAGGTATGGGGATTTGACAAGGAGAAACAATGAGGAGGACAAACCAAAAAGAAAGTGTAACGTGCGAGTACATGAAACAAAATGACACATCTGTCAAATGAACACAAAGTGTCCACAAAGTCAAGTATTGTTTCTCGCTTACCGACAACAATGCAATACTCGAATCCAAACCACCCAACTTAACATTATCCTCTTCATCATAATAATCCGCAGCCACACATGCCCACTGACGCAATTGTCCAAGAATCGGATGTCCAATCGACAATAAAGATGGTACTATAGTATGACACAGCCATGGAGTGTAGGATTGGGGATGGACATTTAGTGGAATGTGGAGTACAGCAGATGCAAACATTAGGGGATTGTGATGTTGATAGTGGCGGTGTGATGATTGTAAAAGTTGTACTGATTTGAATGCTCCATGTTCCACGAGTGCGTGTACTAGATCCACAATAGATGTCACTGCCAGGAATGGATCGTCAATGTTGACTGTGGTACTAACAACTTTTGAGTCGTTCAAAGAAGATGACGAAGTTGGAGCAGCAACAATGATTGTTTGCAGCGCTTTCAATGCCATGAGTCGTTCTTCCAATCTCGTGTTTTGTTCTTGTAATTGTGCCATTGACAAGCTGTTGTTGTTGGAAGAAGTAGGACCAAGAATGACTTGCACCACACTTGCAATTGCCTTGGACATGGCAGAAAGGGCCATGCTCACCTCTTGAATCGATACCTGCGCAGCCGGATCACTTTTACTATTCATTGGCCAGCCCATTAGAAACTTTGCCGCGTCACACATGCATTCCGCATCCCTGCTATCGCCACCGGATACAATTATAGACTTGGCAATATCCCGCAGACACTTCTGAGCCTCAAGCTTACTCTCGTCCGTGTTTGATTTCGAAAGGAGGTGACGGAATTGCAGGAGGGATAGGAATGACTTTGTAATGGGTGTGGATATTTGTCTACAATCAATGTTGCCGTTAGCATTGGAGCCGATCCTAATTCGTTCCACGAGGCTGTGTGCCTCGTCAAAACTGTGATTGGCAAGTAGGACAGGAAGGAGGCCCAGTTGTGCTTGTTCATTGGGGGCGAACTCATAGCACTTGGCTGTTGGTGTATCAGCATGATTAGTAGTATTGCCATGCATGCTTGATTTCTTACGAAGGAGGTAGCGAAAGACGTATGGTTGTTCACTTCTCTCATCCACCGTGGGTGGTGCACCACACAGATCCAACAAGCTGGCAGTACCATAATTCGACTTTTCCAACATTCTGGCATTGTCAACGACATCGTCTTCCACTGTAAACAATACCATGGCATGATCATCATTCAAATCTTCTTCTTTGTTCAACAATCCTTGAATCACCCTTATTTCAATCTTTTGGCACGAGCCATTATCGTTATTATTGGAAAAAGCACATGCCGCCGCCACGCACGTTTGAGCATTATAACTTTGGACAGGAACACAAGACACAAAAGTTGAATTGGCTGGAAGTGATGTCGTGTACTTGGTAGATGTTAGGGAGAGATCTTGTATGTTGACCCATGCTATTTGGATTGAATTGCTCATTTGTTTGTTACTGTTGGTTTGAGTGCCGTTGTTGATTGGGTTATTCATGGTGTTGGTGCATGCAACCAAGAGAAAGGTTCCAAATTCGGGAGAGCAATCAATTCCCATTTCCACAATGGTATTGGGATTGATACTTGTTGCATCATTGTTGTTCATTCTTTCTCTTTCTGTTGATGATGATGCTGCAAGAAATAAATGATTTTCCAAATTTTCCAATACCAATTGACATTTTTTCTCTGCCAGATTGTAATCCAATACTACCACTGGACTTGCACTTGCAATTGTACCACTTCCAGTACTGCAATTTCCATCATTTTGATACTTGACAAAGAAGCGTATAGTGGAGGAGTTGACAAACGCACCTTCCATCCAGGTAACTACTGCTGCTTTGACATTGCCCCTGCCATTATTATTTTTGTCATTTTCTGTGGAAAAAAGAGGCAATGCCTCCATATTCATATTGGCAGCACCCTCCCTCACTTTTGCAATACTGGAAGAGTTGAGTAGCGCACCATTAATGTTACTAATGAGAATGACATTGGATTGATTATTGCTCCTTGTGTTGGCATTTGTGTTTACTGGACAGACCACTGCCAAAGCATCATGCCTGTCTTCTGTAGAAGAAAAGGCATCATCACTAACGGAGGAGGAATCATTATTATTAAAAGAGAGAAAAAGCAGCTGAGGAGAAGAGCTGATATTATTGCTTGGCGTGGCAATCTGCCTAGTCGCCAAAACGCTTCCATCGCAACCCTTCAATAAACTAACTTCAGTAGATGTTGCCGCGGCAATGACACTGCCATTTGAATTGGAGGCTATTGTGACTACGGCGTCGTTTAGATTTGTTTGCCATAGTATGTTGTTGTTGCTGTTGTTGCCGGCGTTTCTACTGTCAGCAGTGCTGGTGCTGGACGACAACGGCGACGAGGAGGTGCCAATGATAGATTTTCCATGTGCCACCGCATGAAAAGTCATGGCTGTCGACGCACTCGTGGTAGGACACGAATGATCGTCATTGTCATTGCCGTCATTGTTGGGATTGGGAGGCAAGTCGTACTCGTCGTCGTCGGCAATGATGGAATGATCCCAGCCACGAATGGACGTGTCGGCGTTATCGTCGTCGTTGCCGTTCTTGTGGCGGCGGCGAGGGATGATGGAGGGGAGGGGAAGGGGGTGCAGGGAGGCTGCCATGATCTATTATTTATTGTACCAAACAGCAAACCTCAGCAAACAGTGCCAAGAAGTTCAAAAGTTCATATCTGGTATTAGTATCTGCCGCGGGGCGCCGCGGGTGTAAAACGTCATTTGACCCAGTTTGACCGTTAGTTTATCAGATGTCTAAAGGCTCCCTCGTAAATGATTACTAATTCCTACGCTGACGCGATTTGAATTCATTTGCGCCGGCGTAGATGGGACTCATGACCGTGACTCCCAGCAACCACTGATAGAATGGAATGTTTATTTTTTTGGCAGAAGGTGTGCCTGGAAGGTGCCAGCCAAGTGCCAATAATTCCAAGATGGGTCTTCTCAGGTCTTCTCCTCCTTCAACTTCTCTTCTTCTCTTTTCTCTTCATAGTTCAATGACAACATCAACTCCTCATCAGTGTCAGCAGAAATTATGCGATGGATGGATACGATAGTGGCCAGGCATTGGCATTGGAGCCGAGAGGCATGGTCGCTCTCAGACTCTCAGCAACTAGCTACACGTCCGCAGTGCTCGACCATCAACAACTACTGCACCATATAATGCACCAGCTAATGCACTAACACTCTACCACTGACCGCAACCCCTCTCACAGAGACACCACCACCTGGATCGCCCCATCCTCTTCCGTCTCCTCCTGTTGACATGACAGCATAACCACCTCTTATGACTCTATGAGCAAAGTAATGAAGAATTTCAACCAGCTACAAAAAGGATTGGTTCAGGTGACAGGGTTTGGGAGTGATGACACAGCCACAATAGGTATGATGCCTGATGGACTGTGATGATGATGATGATGATTGGGCAGCTTCCGATGAGGAGACCATAGATGTAGCTGACCCCCAAAGTAAGCATACGTGCATGCATCATCATCAACAACCTTTGCCTTTGGCAAATGAAGAAAGCAATAGCCACAGTGGTGACACTATCACCACTGCACCGATGGAGAATGATGAATGGTTGAGCTTGGAGATGGAAGATGATATTGCTGATGAAAATGATGTCCATCAGTCAACTTCACTCATGCAACCCCAGCACCTAGCAAATTAATGTTCACCCTTTCGTCACTACCCTCCTCGCTCCTAGGATGTATTTTCTGCCGGAATTCTGCCGGAAGTAACCAAATTACCAGAGTTCTGCTCCGGTCGACCAGAACCGGAAAAATTACCCAAGCGGAATCAGTAAAAGTAACAAAATAGAACTCCGGACTAGCAATTCTACATACACAAACGTACAAGTTCCTACGTAAGGTTGTATGGCCCACTTACATGCATTTACAACAATTTACAGGCGCTGACCAGGTAGCGCTTGTGCAATGGTCAGTGCCTGTGCTGCACGAACAGTGCAGTGACAGTGCACGACACGTGAACTCAGCGACCGTAATAATTCGTTTAATTTCGACCGCCTCATCGCCCCAACCTTATCGCCTTGACCCCTCCGTCTTAAAAGAGCTATGGTATGACCCGCTGAAGGAATCACCGTCTTCCTTGTCATGCCGCGCATCATCATCCTTGCGGTATATCGTATATCCCCCCATCACCAGAAGCCAGTAGCAACAACGACAACATATGGCATCGGAAGCGGCAGAAACAACGTGAGACGAAGGCAACAACAGTTGTGGGATGGTGAGTATTTCATTTTTATCTACATTCACTTAACAATCCTTTTAATTTTATTGCGCTCATCTCACCTTGTTGCTGTGACATTTAATTATATCCAGACAGCAGCACTAGCGCCTTTGAGATCTTCAGGAGGAGGGGTGCAGATAGGAGAGAAGGTAAATACTCAATTTTTGTATCGCAGTTTGTAATTGATCCTCTCCTCTCAACTAAAATTTTCCTCACTACTCCACCTCCCCTTTTATTTATATTTCCCATCACGCTTAGATGCAGTTGATTGCAATTTTGTAAACTTTTCCAAGACATCTGTTTCTGGTCCTCTTGCCATTATCCGATTTAGCAAGTGGAGACAACTGCAGCAACAGTGCGGGTGCTCAAGTGGAGATAACTGCAGCAACATTCCTAGGTGGTGAGTTTTTAAATATGTCTGAATCCCATTCTACTTCTATTCCGCTTAGCTCATCTTGCTTCTTTTTCATCAAACTATATCAGTCAGCAGCACCTGTTAGAATGAAAAAGGCAAGCGGATCAGCGGCAGAAACAATACAATACGGCAGGAGTAGCATTCTGGTAAGTTGATTGTCACATTTTTATTCATCTTGGGCAGCATTGTC